>PVLA01019596.1:0-11968 GCA_004027455.1 Hydrochoerus hydrochaeris
GGCCTAATAATCTCACACATCTCTTCCTCCTGCGGACTACATCGGCTTGCATTTCCCGGGCTGACTCAATGTCAAGATTAAAATGTTAATTGATACCTATTGCCCTGAACCTGGGGCGATTCCTGCTTGGAGTTGAGGTTAAAACCTATTGTTTAGGATTATCCCTGCCTGGCCCTAAGCCTGGGGCGCTTCCTGCTTGAGGCTGGGGGTTGCTGCCAAGGTTAGCATATATATATTCCAGCTTCTAAAAAATAAAGCGGATTCAGATTCACTCACAGACTGGTGTGCAGTGTTTTCTGTCTCTCAATCGCTGACTCCCTGACCACCTTTGGGAAACCCTAGCCCTGCCACAGCTGGACTCCGGCACAGTGCCTCATTTAGCATCATCTCTAGCGCCTGCCTGTAATGTCAGCAGCAAGGTCAGCTGCGAGGTCCGAACTCACTCTGTCTCTCCTTCACGTGCCTCAGCCCTGAGCGGGTCCTCTGTGCAGACTGTGGCGGATGACCCGCCTCAGCCTACTTTCTCACAGTAGTTACGGAACTAATGAGTTTCTATCCCTTTTTTTGCATGAACTGCCCTTCTAAAATCTGTCTGACAAGTGCCCTTTCTTAAATTTCAAAGCTCTGAAGTCTTCCTGGATTTTTCTCTAGACCTCATCATCCAGATAGGCCTGAAGTAGAAACATCTTGCAGAGTTTCTGTGTAATGGCCCTCAGATTCAAACAAGGCCTCCTTTCTTGGCACTTCCTACATGCTTTAAAACCTATCAGGAGGAAAGTTTCAGCAAGCAAGAATCCTGTCTGTCTATTGGAAATACAAGAGGCAAATGGTGTTACTTCCATGGTTGTGGGGAGAAGTTGACATTGAAATACGACGCTGTCCTTTTATCTCTTCCAGGGACTAAAATCTGATCCACAAAACTATCACATGTCCTGGAATACTTTATACAGACACAAGCACCACATAAAATATATTTCAAAAGTGATAAACTTCATAAGAAATTCAAAGAATGCATCATAAAAATATATTCATCGGAAAATTTCACCTTTAGAAATACCAGCACCTTCAGCATGTACAATATAAAAGCATCTCTGAGACTAGTTCCAAGATGCTCTTCTCCAAGCATACCAAAAATCCCCCCATGTTCAAGACCTTTATATAAAATAGTATAATGCTTTCAGGGAAGTTAACTCTACACATCATCCCACATACACTAAGCTATCTCTGGATTGCACTAAATAGCTCATCAGAGTTATTTTTCTCATTACTAGGACAAAGTACCAGAGGCCTACAAGTTCCATGAGGAAAGATTTATTTTGGCTCACAGTTTGTAGAGGTTTCAGTCCATAATCACCTGGTTCCAAGGAAGAGCAACACAGCACAGGGCCATGGCCGAGGAGAAACAGTCCATGGCAGGGCAGGCAGGCAGCTGCAAAACAGAAGCCTTGTTTCTGCTTTCCATTATACAAGCCTTTAAAATGAGGCTACCCAAACCCAGAGTGTATCTTCCCTTTACACACAACTATGCTAAGTCAATCACTGGACTAATCTAGCAACCAAACACACCCTAGATCCAGCCACTTCTGTAAATCCCTTCCTATAAATCCACGAAACTTTGAGGAGACATCTATTTATAAAGTATAACATAGCCTAACACAATGTCAATGATATGTATATAGTTGTTATATTCTGTAGGGATACTGACAAGTAGAAAAGTCCACATCTTTAACAGAGAAGTAATATTTAAACAATTTGTGTGTGTGTGTGTGTGTGTGTACACGCGCATGTGTGTGTGTGCTCTTGAATTGGTTGAATTTGTGGATATGGCACTGACTAATACTGTATTCTAAAATCTGTTAGTCTAGTATAACCTGCAAAGCAAAATATCATATTCCAGAAAGAATCCCAACAGTTAATTAATCATTAACTTACTTGTACAATGAACCAACTCCTCCTTCTTTCCCACTCTCTTAGTCTCCAAGTGCAGAATCATATACACTTCATTCTGGACCATGGTGACTTGATGGTGTGTCCCGTAAGGTAGGCAGCGTCACTGAATCAGTGGGAAAAGTTTACTTATTATTTAATTGGCACACGTTTCCGATTGTTATGGTTTAGATCTAGACTGTCCCCCAAAAGGTTCATGTGTTCTCAGGTGGGACTTTTGGAAGGTGATTGGATCATGAGGGCACTACACTCATCCATGGATTATTCCACCTGCAGGCTTATAGGTAAATGAACTCCTAGGCAGTGGGACTTGGTTGGTGGTGGGTCATTGTGGCCACGACCTGGGAGGATGCACTCTTGTCCCCAGCTCCTTCTTCCTCTCTCTCTGCATCACAGCGGCTGTGGATGAGCATATATACTCCACCATGCCCTACTGTCATGCTGTTTCTGCCTTGGGCCAGACAACCATGGACTGAATCAGTAAAACCGTGAGCCAAAGTAAATCTCTCCTCCTTTCAATTCTGGCTGTTGGGTACTGTGTTTCTGTGATGAGAAAGTGAATAACACTACAACACATAGCAATAGCATTCATTTTGAGAGTTATTCATGTACATATCTTGATTATTTTTGATACCTTTTTCCCCTTCCCTCCCCTGGCCTTCTGTCTTCTTTTCCAGTTCCCCTTCCCACATCCAGTAAATCTATCTCCCTATTCCCTACCAACTATCCTATTTAAAATTCTTTATTTATATTTTGATTTTCTCATATAAGAAAACCATGTGATAATTAAAACATCTGAGTTTTACTTAAGATTATGATCTCAAGTTCCATACATTTTTCTACACAGGACTCATATTTAACCTTTTTCAAGACTCAGTAATAATCCATGGTAAACAGATCACATTTTCTTTACTCATGTGTCTTGTTTTTGAGCATGGAGGCTGCTTCCATTGTTTGGCTGTTGAGACTTGTTATGCCACAAACATGCATAGGCATGTATCAAATACACTATTTGTCTTTAGCTTTTGGAGAGAAATATCCAGGACAGGCATAGCTGGGTGAGATTAAATTTTGATGTTTGGTTCTATGAGGAATCTCCATCATGATTTATATAGCAATCGTGTTAGTGTACATTCTCACCAACAAGGAAAGGTTCAGTTTGCCTCATGGATTCAGAGGTTTTAGCCCATGGAGGTTGCAATGTTAGGCTTCTGTTGAGGCTAATTATCTTAGGCTGCTTATCTCATGGCATCCAGGAAGGGAGGAGGAGGAAGATGAGTAGGAGATGGAGAAGAAAGAAGAAGGAGGAGAAGGAGAAGAACAAGAGCAATAGAGGGAGAGAAGGAGAAAGGGAGAGGGAGAGAGAGAGAGAGAGAGAGAGAGAGAGAGCCCAGATATAATCCCCAAAGTCATGACTGTCTGTCTTCCACTAGGCTTTGCCTCCCAAATGTCTATCAGTTCCTCATCTCATCACACACTTAAGTTGGAGCAGTTATGATTCACCTTGGTAGTGAATTATGGGTGAAGCTTTCCACACATCAGCCCTTGGGTACCATTTCAGAAACCATCCGCCATTATATTTCTATCCAAATTGATCAGATTGACACACTCACATAGATGGGGCTTTCATTTAAATTACCACCAGTAAACTGAAGCCCTGTCTTTGAGATCCAAAGAACTGCCCTAAAATGTTAGGGCTATGTCGTGTGGCTGAGCTCTTGTACTAGTCTAGGAGACAGACTCCAGAGGCTGCAACATTAACAGACTTTACACATCGATGGTTTGGAAAACCCAACATTGAATTCCTGCCTACGGGGCCATCACCTGTCCATCGATCAGGTCAAACAGATCTCTGTACAGGTGTCCTGGCGGTGACTGGATCGTATGGGCTTGTCCTGTGCTCTTGTCGAAGCTCTGTGTATTCCAAAATGAGCAGCTAAAAGCAAAGAACATGAGAGAGGACTGTGGAGGGAGACATTTGGGCAGCTTCCGACATTCCACACAATCAGAACTCAACTGTAAACAGAGGAAGAAATGCCTTCTTGCCTGTGAACCAAGAGAGAGCGTCTGTTTCCAGTGTACTCACAATTGTTCTCTCCCCACTAAAGAACACGAGCTCTTTTTTGGAAATACGGTATACGATGCATTACAAGTCCTGTTAGATTCCCATGGCATGAATTTTGGCAAGCAATTCAAAGTACTTACTTACAAACGTATTTCCTTTGGAAAGTCTATCTTTAGAAAACCACCAGCATCCCAAGTAGATATTACAATGTGAAATCTTGGGTTTTCCTGTTTTCAGGGAAACCATTTTTGCAAAAATCATAGACCTCGATATGAAAGCTTTGTTGGCCATGGTGGTGCATGTCTGTAATCCTATCACTTTGGGAGGCTGAGACATGCTGAGACATCCTTTTTGAAGATGGAATATTATTTCTTGGGTTAAGACACAGTTACCATTATGGAAAAAAAAAAACACTCAAGGCATTTAAACTCCACCACGAACCTCTTCTCTCGCTGTGAATGTTGAGGGTCTCCTATGTGCAAAGGTCATTATGGTTTTCCTTAAGAAAACTAATGACAGAAAAAGAAAACGAATACATTGCCACGTGACAATGTTAGCTTTATGAACACCTCAGTATATTTAAAATTCATGGCATTCTAATTAGAGAAGCTTGTATTTCCTAACTGGAAAAGCTCTACCTAACATATAATGTGATGCTGCTGAACACTGGTCAGAAGCCAAACCCTGATGAACAATGAATCCAGCAGAAAGATCTACTGGGTAGCGTTAGCTGGAGCAAGGGTGCATGACATAGGAGTAGCTGATGTTGTTGGAAAATAGATCAATCAGAGGTCTCTGGAAGCTCCGTAGAAACAGCCCATGCCACTGGTGATGAGCATATTCCCAAATGATCCTTGCTAACATGGGCGAAGGAAGACTGTCCAGGACCATGGCCAAGGGGGTCTCGTAGCAGGGGAAAGAGATGAGGTTTAATTGTGAACAGGGAACGAGCAAGTGGGAATGATAGTCAAGGGGCAGATGGGGGCCCAGGAGTGGCAAGTTCCTGAGAAGAGACCTTTCTGGGATGAGAGAGACTCCAGCTGCACCAACCTAACTGGACTCTTGTTGAAGAGAAGGCAGGGTGACCAGACCTCACCCAGACAGGGAGGAGAGTGAAGAACATTATGTGGTATTGGGGTGAGCAGAAGGCACTACTTCTTCCTCTTTGGGGGGATTCATTCTGCCTCTGGTAGAGTTTTCTGATTGAATTCCCTTGAAAAGAGAAAAGAAAGAAAAGACTTCTCTGCAGGAAAATTCTATCCTGAATGTCACAGCAAAGCAATCGCTCACTAGACTAAGGTCTCTGCCCTGGGCCCATTAAGACTTTGATGATCTGCATGCATGTGTGTGTTTGTGGCGGGGGGAACACCCTGTTTTCACTATGAAACATAGGACACAAAGACGCCAAACACACGTGTGCACCTCCAAAGCACACTCTTTGACCGTGTTGCCACAAATGCCAGTAACGAGCTGGCAGGTGGACAGAGCACGTCTTAATTCTTTATATCCCTTGCTCCTTCCTCCCTATGCACTCCCTCCACCTCCAGGACTTACTCCCCACTTGCAAAAGATCCATCTCCCTATTTCCTATCTTTTATTTTGCTTTTTTAATTTTTTAGACTTTTGCAATAACTTCTTAGGCTTTAAAGCTTGTGTGTTTCAGTTACTTCACATTACGGTTTCAAGGTGCGCCTGTTTTCCTACAAATGACTCCAGTTTAGCCTCCTTTTCAGCAGGCTAGCACTCCATTGTGTATAAACACCATGTTTTCCTTGTCCATTCACCCGCTGGTGAACATCGAGGTTGCTTCTAAGATTTACTTACTATGAGTTGTGCTGCTATAATACGGGGTGCATGAATCCCTGTAATAGAAAGTGTTGATCTCTTTCAGGAAGATACCTAGGAGTAGAATAGCCCGGTCAAATGAAATGTCCAGGTTTAGGTTTTTGCGGGATCCCCACAGTGATTTCCATGGTATATCCCACTCTCTTTTGCATGCTTCAGCCTCTTCCCTGAGCAAAGGAGGACGTTGATAATTCCTGCTAACCACACTGCTTACGACCATCCTGCCGGAAACAGGATAAACAGGCAGCATGTTAGAGAACTGAGTCGTGCAGGAAAGCAGAGAATTTGGACGCAACCTTTTTAATGACCAAGGAGCATTTTATTTAGCTTTGCATTAACATGTGATTAAGGATCCTTACATCTGATGCGATCATTCTGAAAGTAGCATTTTCGGGAAATGGGCCAAATACTATCCCTGTGTGTGTGTGTGTATGTGTGTGTGTGTGTTTGAAACTTACTCTGTTTTGCTAGTTCTATATTGCACATCCTTTAGGGAAGTTTAAAACACTTGCCTCCTCTTTTAAGCTCTCTCTCACATAGATATGTCAGTTACAATTTTGTTCTTCCTGCAGTGCCTACCACCTGGTAAAAACGATTCCAGTGTCTGCGCAACTGAGCTGCTTGCTTAACTTTTGGCATCCACGTAATGTGAGGAACACGAATTTCTTTCTGAAGAACTCGCTGGATGCTTCAGGATGCAGTAAGGGTTGAATTTACAGCCAGAGAAATAATATCAGTAGGATGCTTTGAAAATATGGAACCATGCCTTCATGGCTCTGTAAAATTATAAAAACAAACAATATCTGTGCCTTCAAGCTTTGTTACATCTCTCCCAGGCTACCCCCTCCCCCTTCCAAACAATCAGATTTCCTGTTGTACATTCAAAGCAAAACCTTCGGATGGTAAAGAGTTTGAAATCTATGGTCATTATGATTTTTACAACCCAACATGACTTTGAAATGCCCTGAAGTGTTAACAGTGGTCTCAGTTATTTTGCGGCACTTTTAAGCTCAGTTCCTATGCAGATAGAGGTATGCTTTGTGTTTTATGCCCTGTTGACATCGCACACGTTAAAAATCTAATTCTATACCCAAATGGGCATACAGTATCATCTATAAAAGTGCTTCTAGTTGCAGAATCCCTGACAGAGGTCCCCAAACCCTTCAGAGTGTTCTAAATGTCTCCTTGCCTTGATTTCTCCAGTAAGTAATGCTATCCTAAAGTCTGAGTGTAGAAGTCATGGATTTCCTTGATGCCATCAGGAATAATCCCCACACGTCACCCACATCCCCACGCAGTCTTTGGTTAAGAACACTTCCTGCAACAAAAAGACAGATTTTGCAGTTTCCAGGGTAAGAAATTCCCGTGGACAGGAAAAATCCGGTTTGCTTTCCAGTTTTAAAAATTTCAGGGGTAGAATCTTTTTCTCTTTTCTTTTCTTTTCTTTTCTTTTCTTTTCTTTTCTTTCTTTCTTTTCTTTCTTTCTTTCTTTCTTTCTTTCTTTCTTTCTTTCTTTCTTTCTTTCTAGTTTCTCTTCCAGAAAAGGAAAGCAAAACATTAAACACAAGAGCTACAAGGAACACTGGGGAAATGCTGCGGGATCCTGGGGGTTTTCTTTTGTGGAGGAATTCAGGATATTTTGATGAATTTTCAGAAAGCCCAAGATAGGCTTATCTGTCCATATTGTCCATATCTGTCCAAACAGCCAAGAGAACTCTAAGCACCCCATTCCCCTGCGCAGTCTTAAGAGTGATTCATGCTGGGAAAACAGAGGATGACCACACACATCCCCCAAACTGATAGAGGACTGGTAAGCTGGCGCACTTTGGCTTGTCTCCATTTATCTGTAAAGGCGTGTAATCATTTTCTGAGAGGATGTGCAGTAAGAAGTACCTGTCCTTACAGTTCCAGGGCTGGAGAAATGGTTCCCCAGGCAGACTTGGAAATTCATCACCTCATCCATCTCCTACATGACCTGGTTCCCATTTTCCCAAAAGTACTGAGGTTCGGGAGAAAGTGGCATGAACACAAAACCACACATCTCATGGTGGATCCCAAAGTCAAGGTCTTCCATCCTGGGATTAGAAACAAAACCACAGGAAGATACCAACACTACCTTCTGATTTGTCCTCACTGGTTCATGCCTAGAAATCAAGATAGTCTCTTTTATGCTTATCAGTCACAGCTGACATGTGCCCCATGTGGACCCCAGATAACATATACGTAATTCTGGATTATGTTCCGAGTGATTCCTGGGAATGTAGCAGCCTCAAATTCCCTTGCAATTCCTAGTCCCACTCACCAAAAAGCAAAACAGAAGAGTGGAATATATGACGGATGATCTAGTAGAGTTCAGGAGAGTTCAGTTCAGGAGGGCTCTGTCTTGGACTTACTTTGGTTGAAAGATTTGGCCATAAGATCATTGCCCAAATTTACTGGGGAACTTTCATTGCTTTTACTTAAATAGTGATGAACAGCGAGATTCCCCACCCCTTAACCTTCTCAGGGAAACAAAGTGTGTACGTCTATGTATCCGCATAGCTGTGTTTCTATCTATTGGCAAAAAGCATTTAATAGGTGTTGCAATAACAGTAATACTGAGTTAACTTCCTGTAGTCAAATAAGAACTTGCCATCCTCTTTGAATGGGAAGGACAAGGGGCCTTCATTTGTTATAAAGCTGAATACGTTAGCATCTACTAAAGTCTGGGAAATGCGACTGTCTTTTCGCCGCTGTGCTAGTGGAAGGATGGGTGAAGTCACCCTTGAACTTGCCCCGCCTTGTGTGCAATGGTGTAAGAAGTGAGTGTCACATCCACTCTGCTGACCCCAAGTCCAAAGACCTTGGCTGCAGAAGGCATCCGTTGATCATAGTTCTACTCCTCACCCTGGAAGCAAGCCCTAACCTCCCCCAGCTGGATGAGCATAGATGTCACACTCATGACTTCCTGGTGTAGGACAAGGAATGGGTACATTTCCAAGGTAGCAAGGTAAGTCACAGCATGGGTGATGAAGGTGGCAAACTCAGCCACACACGCGCTTCTGGTCTCCAGACACAGAGCGGCTCATGGCTGATTGTTCACGCGTTGACCCTGGTTTTCTTGGTCACATTGACAAGACAGCGAAGAGGAAGTCGTGGGGCAGCAGAGTTGGAGCCACGGTTTCCAGCACAAGTTCCACAAAGACAGCTGGTTGGGGACTTCCCGCAGGCTCCTGGTGTGGTCATCTGCCGCCGCTTGCATGGCTCGGAGGATGTCATGGTAACGGGGCTCTGTGGCCGGGGTCAGCGGGTTCGTCTCCCGTGGATCGCTGGAAATGTCAAACAGCAAAGGCGGGTCGTGATGGGTGACGTGCTTTCCGAAACACAGACACACATGCGTGTCAAAGCACCCATTGGCACCCTCCGGACTGAACTTGGGAGTGAAGTATAAGATTTTCCAGATGGACTTGCCTGGGATTCAAAAACAGAGAAAGTGTATCACTAAAAAGCAGCCTTCCGTAGGGTGCTGGAAACATACACTAAATGTTAAAATTGAAGAACAGCTCATTACAGTGAGAGACACATTGCCCAGAATCCCTCTCGCTATCTTCTCCCTTTCTTCACACACATATCCCATCGCTCTTGCTAACTTCTGCAGCAGTTCTGCAAGTCCTCTTGCATGAACATCGCTACACACTGTGATCAGAGACACAATGAACGGCGCCACCCAACAGAGGAGCACACTTCAGAAACACAGTACTGTGTCTCTAGCTACCTAACTCACCAGATCTGGCACAGGGCCACTTTTGGGTCATCCCCCAAGTCATAACGACCCCTAAATGCCAATGCCTCCGATCGGTTTGGGACATCGAGGTAGTCAAACCTGCTCAACGAAAGCCTGTCAGGAAACAGCACTTCCAGACCTGCTTCAGAAAGTGGCTAGAATGCTGAGAAAAATACGCTAAGGCGAAGGGAAGGGTTTTTGAGAAGGGTTGATGACGTGGTGTCTTCTACTGTCTACAGGCGTTAAACGTAAACACGCACTGTGAATTCTGATCACAACTCGTATACCAGCTACACGCAGAAAGTGTTTCTAGGTGGTGCTTCAAGAAGCTGAGCACAGATTATTCAACTGTGGATGGAACATGCACCCTTCCCGGCCACCGCCAAGGCTTAAAAGGGTGAGAGGCACACAACGTAGAAATAATGCATTGTAGGGCAAATGGCCCTCATCTGCAAACCTCAAATCCAAAATGGGCTAACCCCTAAACTTCCCGGTGTTGACAGCAACAATGCCCCCAGCAATCAAAACTCAGATGCACCAAACGCCATGTTTTAAACAGACCTTCCTTTGGGTTGGGTGCATAAGGGTTCCAGGAAGCAAGTGCATTGCGGGTTCACACTCAGATCCCTTGCCCAAGATATCTCACGATCCGTGTGCAAATACAGGACCCTCAGATCCCAAATAATATGAAAACAAAACACTTCTGTCTCCAGTCATTGCAGAGGAGGGACACATGGTCTGATCACCGGCAGAACCAAAGGGATGAGATGAAACACATCAAACAGTTAGCGTGAGCCAAAGCTGAACACAAAACCTACGGCATTTTCGTTTGATTCAGAGAACTTCTCTCTCCTCTCTCTCTCTCTCTCTCTCTCTCTCTCTCTCTCTCTCTTTCTCCCTCTCTTCTCTCTCTCTCCCTCTCTTCTCCTCTTCTCTCTCTCTCTCTCCCTCTCTCCATCCACTGCCCCGCCCCATCTCTCTCTGTTCCATTTCCTTGTGGTTTTCTTCTCCCTTTTTTCCCCCAATTCCTAAGTGATCAGGTGGAAAGTTGCCAAATGAAAGAGAAACAAATGAGGAGAGCTCTCACACCCAGCTCTCCTATACCCTAGCATAAACTCTGGGGCGTGAATTTGGGAAACACGTACTCCACCAAGTTAGACATAGAATCATCCGGCTCTGGTACGGTCTGCTAGCCAATCTCCCGGTGAGCTTGCCACTATATTTCTGTTCCACACAAAAAGGAAGACAAGAGGCAGGCACAAACCTCACAGGTCCCAAAACAGGATAAAGCCACGCACAGAGGAACATACACTAACAGCATCACAGGGCATTCGGAATATGCTAGAACCTCAGCTGACACTGTACTGTGAGCACTGGGGGAAAAAATTCAAGGATGTCGAATCCAGAATTGAATGAGGTTAGAGGTAGGGGGTGGAGGGCTGCAAATGGGTAATGGGAAGGATCCTCCTGGGGTGAGAAAAAAAATGTTCTAAAATTAGATTGTGGTTAGTGCTGCACAGCTTGGCGAACGTATTAAAAGTCTTGGAACTGGCATTTTACAGCATGCAAATTAAACCTTCATAAAGCTGTCAGAAGCTCCAAATTGGGTGAATTCATCAACACCCGAGTAGCATGGTTAGTTTGTAAAATTCAGTTCTGTCATGCACGAACCCTGCCCCTCCCCCGAGTGTGGAAATTTCTTAGGAAAAGTAGGCACACACAAACAAATAAGTCAGTCTGAGACAACAAATGCATCAATTTCTTTCTTTCTTTCTTTTTTTTTTTTTTTGATACCGGGGACTGAACTCACAACCTCGCACTTGCTAGGCAGGCGCTTACGCCACTGGGCTAAATTTCCAGCCCAAAGGTATGAATTTCTGAAGGATCATTCTTTTGGATGTGGTGGCATATCCCTGTCAGCCTAGCAGCGTTCTGGGAGGCTGAGGCTGAAAGATCCCAAGTTCCAGCCCAGCCTGGACAACTGGGGGACTTAGAGAGAGAGAGGGAGAGAGAGAGAGAGAGAGAGAGAGAGAGAGAGAGAGAGACTCTATCTCAGAATAATTATGAAAGAAGGGTGGGGATGTAGCTCGGTGAAAAAGCCCAGGATTCAATTTCTAAGACAGAAGCGAGACAGACAGGAGAGGGGGAGGGGAAGGGAGGAAGGGAGGGAGGCAGAGAGAGAACCCAGAAGAGGTGAGGGCATCTGACACCTTCCCCGTAGTGCTGGGTGCAGACACCACAGAAAGGCTTAGGATTCACTGAAAGCTCTTCGCTGGCATGTACGCCGTACTCCTGCAGCACCGGGCCCCCTCAGCCTCACGCAAACGGACCAATGGTTCCTCACATGG
>PVLA01019597.1:0-11967 GCA_004027455.1 Hydrochoerus hydrochaeris
TTTTGGTGCCAGCAACTGAACTCACAGCCTTGTGCTTGCCAAGGAGGCACTTGTGCCGCTGCGCTAAGCCCCGGTCCAGTGCCCAGTCCTAAGGTACCCTTTCTTCACCCAGATGACTGTTGACAAGCTCATTGCCAAGGGGCGGGTCCTCACTATGGCCAACCAGGTCCTGGCTGTGAATATCTCCAACGAGGTGAGACTCAGAGCGTCCAAACAGAGGGCCCAGGGGGGGCTGGCCATGACCAGCCAGTCACCCAGCCTCTTTCTGACCTGTCTGCTGCAGGATCTGTGGGGATCAGGACACTGTGCTGCCCCCAAGCAAAGCAGCCATCGATCAGATTTCTCTCTTGGGGCCCAGGGGGTGGGAGGCTCCAAGGAGCAGGGCTGAGCCCATGTAGGGACCCTCCCCAGGCCACAGGGAGACCAGCCAGTGCCTGCTAGGCCAGGGTGGCACTCAGGCTATGTGACACAGGGGCGCATCCTGCTGGGACCCGAGGGCATCCCTCTGCGGCAAGTGGACATGCTGGCTGCCAACGGTGTCATTCACATGCTGGAGGGCATCCTGCTGCCCCCGACCATCCTGCCCATCCTTCCCAAGCACTGTGATGAAGAGCAGCATGAGATCGTGACGGTGAGCCCCTCCACAGCCCGTCCTCTCACTCCACGGCAGCCTGGAGCAAGGACCATCATCTGTCTGAGTCCACGTTCCATTACCACAGCAATACCCAAGACCGGGGGATGCCCAGAGGAGGGGGTTATTGTAATGAGGCTCTGAAAGTCGCAGGGCACAGCACTGGCATCTGCTTGGCTTCCGCTGAGGGTCTTGTATGGCCATGGCCAGGGAAGATGCCAAGGGGGGCCAGCTCACAGCTCACCCTCACGCCTCCTGGGTCGGAGGGAGCCCCCACAACCGTAAACACCTCCTCTCAGAACCCTTGCACCGGGGAACTCAGCATGCGTTCTGGTGGAGAAAAACCACACTCAAAGTGCAGCAGGCACCAAGTCAGTGGGTGGGCTGATGGTGACACTGAGCCTCCAGAGACCTGCTCGTATCCTCTGCCTTGGGTCTATGATTCCCTTTGGGATTACTCACATGGTCTTCTCCTCAGCCAGGAGGCCTGACAGTCTCCTTCCCTCCCGCCCCACCCACTCGGTCCCTCCCTGGCCACCCTGCCGCTGTCCCCAAGATGCTCCACGCTCCCCATCTCGGGCCTTCACCGTCCTCCTTCCCTCAGCTTGGGACACCCCCCCCGCCATGACCTCCCTGGCTCACTCTGCACCCTTCATTCCTGCCCTGCTCCATCCAGGGCTCCTGTGTGGACTGTCAAGCCCTAAATACCAGTGTGTGCCCCCCAAACAGTGTGAAGCTGGTGAGTATCCCTCAGCCCAGCCCCAGGGCTCCCCAAATCCCGACCACTGGATTGTGCCCCAGGTCACAGTGGGAAGTAGGGGGTGGGAGGCCAGGCCAGATGTGGAGGCCTGGGCTCCACAGAGGCCCTGAAGGTGGGCATGTTGGAGCCAGGGCTGGCCCAGGCCCTCCCTCCTGACTGGCTCCGCATGGCCTGCCACAGGACATCTTGCCCAAGGAGTGCGTCTACACCCACGGCTCCCTCGGGTTCAGCGTGCTGAAGAAGGGCTGTGCACACTACTGCAACCAGACCACCACGGTGAGCCCGAGCGAGCACAAGCACTGCGCCCGGAGAGCCAAGGGGCACCCTTCTCTCCTGGGGCCCTGAGCTGCCTTCCCTAAAGCCACACTGCATCTCCGTGGCGGAAAAGGTGCCACGGAGGGACCTCATCTGGAGCAGACCAGGAGCAGAAGTGTCCTGGGTAGGGTTAGGCATGGCCTGGACCCACGCATGCACTGTCTCTTACAGAAACGTGGCTGTTGCAAAGGGTTTTTCGGGCCTGACTGCACACAGTGTCCTGGGGGATTCTCCAGCCCCTGCTACGGCAAAGGCAATGTAAGTCCTCCTCCCTCTCTGGGCTGGCAGTTACCGGCTGTGTGTCAGAGCTGAGCCTGCCTCTCCCTGGCTTCAGGTTCTTCGCAAGCAGGCAAAGGCAGTTGGGCCAGTTTTCATTATTTGAATTAGAAATAATTAAACCGATAGGTTGTTGCATCTGGTCAGTAGTGTTCGTTATTTTGCTTTTGCCATTTTGTGACATCAGGGCCGCTGTTGCATCCACAGTGGAAGAACACAGGAGTTAGGTTCCCTAGGGAGTGTGGGGCCTCCCGGACCAGGCATCTGTCTGAGGGTTGTTGTTTAAGGGCAGCCTCTGAGATTCTGAAGGTTAAGGTCTCGGAGGAGCAGGAAGGAGGGAAGGAGGGGGCACCGTGGGACAGGACGGGCTGGTCCCTTCCCAGGACCCACCCTGTCTCCTGCCCACTTTCCAGTGCAGTGATGGGATCCGGGGCAGCGGTGCCTGCCTCTGCTTCCCGGCCTACAAGGGCATCGCCTGCCACGTCTGCTCAAACCCAAACAAGCACGGAGACCACTGCCAACAAGGTGAGTGGTGCTGGCCCGGTCTAGGACCCTGGGGCTCCCAAGAAGGGAACAAATATAGATGTTGTCTCCTTCACTCATGTCAGAAAGAGAACTTTCATTTAATCTAAAGCAAGCAGGATTTAGGTCAGACACATTGGAGAACTTCCCACGGGCGGCATTAGGAGCAGAACAGCGGGAACAGGGCAATGGAAATGCAGAATGCCCCCGCCACATTTCATCTGCTTGTCCATCAAATCTGGGGTGACCTATGATTTTGTGACCTTGAAGTCAAATTTCTGCTGGCTGCCTCACCCCCACCCCGCTAACCCAGTCCTGGCTCCCAATCAGCGCTGCCTCCTGCCTCAATTTCTCTGCTCCCCTCTTCTCCCTACAGACTGCGGCTGTGTCCATGGTCTGTGTGACAACCGTCCGGGCAGTGGAGGGGTGTGTCAGCACGGCACATGTGCCCCTGGCTTCAGTGGCCGCTTCTGTAATGAGACCGTGAGAGACTGTGGCCCCACAGGACTGGCTCAGCGCTGCCACCCGCATGCCCGCTGCATCAGCCAGGACGGGGTCTCCAGGTGAGGGCTCGGACTCCCGCTCTGTCCCATCAGTAATCTTGTACGCTGGTTTGCTCGGTGTCCAGCGTCCCTTTCCACCCATCCCAGGTGTGTCTGTCTCGAAGGCTTCGAGGGCGATGGCTACTCCTGCACACGCCGGAACCCCTGCTCCCGGCCGGAACGTGGTGGCTGCTCCGAGAACGTCAGTGCCCTCAAGCTCTGAGCAGGAGGAGGAGGGGGCTCCCCGGACCCCTGCCCTTGGCCCTGAGCCCCTGAGTCACTTATCCATGGCTGTCACAGGCCGAGTGTGTCCCTGGGGACCTGGGCACCCACAACTGCACATGCCATAAAGGTTGGAGCGGGGACGGCCGTGTCTGCGTGGCCATTGATGAATGTGGACTGGACACTCGTGGTGGCTGCCATGCAGACGCCCTCTGCAGCTATGTAGGCCCCGGGCAGGTGCGTAACAGCAGAGTGACAGAGGTCCCTATCCCAACTCAAGCTCGGGCTCAGGAAGCTCAGGTACAGATGCAGACCTGGGCTCTCAGGTGCCACCAGGTACCTGGCAGTCCCTGTTCTTGACTCAGACACTGTCAACCAAAGTAGGAAGAGACCCATCCCTGTGGGACCTGGCAAGGTAGCTCTGGAACTTTGTAGCCTCACATGCTATTCACAGTTTCTTAGAGCCTGGAGCCTTCCGCAGAAGCATTACAGGCCTAGTGGATATGAATCCTGACAGGTGTGAGAATATCTACTGTACCTGTTGGGAGGACAAGCCCAGCTGTTTCACAGTCAGCCTCCACATGGCTTAGGCTTGAGCGAGGACCTGCAGGGCTCCCTGTCCTCCCGATTGCATGACAGCCTTGGGGTCCTGGCCCATGGTATCCTGGCAATAAGAACTTGCATGGGCCTAAGGCTGCATCAGGAATCTTAAAGTTCCTAACTACAATTTCAAATGAGCAAGTTGAAAATGTGTGGACAAGCCCAACGGCTTGGCACTGGCGCTTAGTGGAAGGGGCTAAAGGAGCTATACAGGCTGGCAGGGTTGCAAATGGAACCCCTGCTGCCACCCCTGAGCTGGCCTCAACAGATTCCTGCCCACTTGTCACAAGCCATGGATCCCAGTGCCCTGGCAGGGGTCCACGTACGGTGGGGACACCAAGGCTCCACAGATGCTTCCCTGCCAATGCCATCATTTCCTCGGTCTCACCCTGAGAGTTGGGAACATCTAGAACACAGATCTCCAGGGAAGGGTGGAGAAGGTCCTGTGGGGTCCAGGCCAGGCTCTCTGCGGAGCAGTGCCCAGGAGGGGCTGGGGTAGAGGAGGAAAGGAGCGGTGTTCGTGGTGAGATGAGTCCTCTGCTCCCTGACTCCCCAGAGCCGATGCACCTGCCAGCTGGGCTTCGCCGGGGATGGCTATGAGTGCAGTCCCATTGACCCCTGCCGAGCAGGCAACGGAGGCTGCCATGGCCTGGTGAGAGGGGGCAGGGTTGAGCCCTGGGGAGGCTCTCGGGTCACCTGGCTGCAGTGCTCTCTGGGTATTTGCGACCCCTGACAACTTTGAGACCTTTCTAAATCCCATATCCAACCATGTCACTCCCTCGTCCTGTCTCAGTATAAAATCCCATAGGTCCTGCAAGAGGCAGCTGCTCCTCCTCTCTCTGCTCCATCCTGGCCCCATTCCTTGCTGTCCCTGAACCTCACTCCCATACCACAGCACCTCCCTTTCCCCAAGTCGCCTCTCTGGCCTGGCTAGCTCCTGTTCTCAGCTCAAGCTCCTAAGTGTGCGGGGCTACCTGGGTGTACCCTGTAATTTCCATGTCAGATGCTCTGGTGCCCAATGAAAGTCAGAGCAGGGTGGAGGGGTGAGAAAGAGGAGAATCAGTGGCTGGGCAGATGGAGAGCAGAGATGGATGGGAAAAGGGAACAGAGACAACGGATGACCAGTGTCCAGCTTGCCATATAGGTGCTGAATGGAGGGTCATGTCTGCCTGTCTTCTACCCCTGCAGGCCACCTGCAAGGCAGTAGGGGGTGGTCAGCGAGTCTGTACATGTCCCCCTCATTTTGGGGGCGATGGTTTCAGTTGCTATGGAGACATCATCCGGGTAAGTAATGGTAGCTTGTCCTCTCTCCTGGGCTTGGGCAGGAGTCCTCCGTGCACCTCGGGTGGAAAGGTGGTGGTGCCCCAGTCCCTGGTGGGGAGGGGTTCACATTGGCCTTCAGTTGCATGACTTTAGCTCTTCCCCTCCCTGTAGGAACTGGAGGCAAATGCTCACTTCTCCACCTTTTACCAGTGGTTCAAGGTAGGACAGGGTAGGATACTGGGGCTGGGGGCTCAAATCAAGCAGGCCTTTCTGGAAGCAGGGGTGTCACCTAACATTGCCAAAAATTGGAGGCTGCCTTCATCACTCCTGCCCCTGTTCACGGTGTACAGAGTGCCGGCATCACCCTTTCTGCTGACAGCCGAGTCACGGCCCTGGTGCCCTCTGACTTTGCCATCCGTAGGCTGAGCCCTGAGAACAAGTCCTTCTGGCTGCAGCCGAAGATGCTGCCATACCTGGTCAGGTGGGGCAGCTGTGAGTGGGCCAGGCCATGGGAGGGGGCAGCTTCAGGGCCCAGGCACTCCCCAAAGAGGCAGAGGAGAATCGGGTCCTCTCCTGGCATGTGTCCATCTGTTGGGTGAAGGGTCCAGTCCAAAGGGTCTCTGTATCTTACAGTAACCTGCTTCTATCTCCCCTAAACTATTGTCCCTCAGGGCCCATTTTCTCCAGGGCGCCCTCTCTGAGGAGGACCTTGCCCGGCTAGGTGGGCAGAACGTGACCACGCTGAACCCCACCACGCACTGGGAGATTCACAACATCAGTGGGGTATGAGGTGAACTCTGGGCAGAGGAGGGGACCAGACAGGGGATAGGAGGGAGCTCAAGTGGTTATAGACTCCCCCTCAACCAGGGTTCCCAGAGGATGAGATTGGGGTCCCTTCACCCTGCCCAGTTGAATTCAGGACACAGCTGCTATGTCCTGGTGACCATGTCTTTGGGCCAGCAGTGATTTCCCCCCAGGGCTGTCTACACATATATACCTGTACTTCTCATTGTGGACCCTAGCAGGGGTCTGTGTACCTATTTGGCAGAGCCTGAGTCTAAGCGTTACAAGCCAGGCTGGGCCACTCTCAAACGTGTCTGCCCACTGCTCTGCCTGCTGCCTTCCAGAGGGTCTGGGTGCAGAATGCCAGTGTGGACGTGGCTGACCTCCTCGCCACCAACGGTGTCCTACACATCATCAACCAGGTACTGCAGGAGAAGGGTGTGTGCAGAACACTGCCCGGGCAGGCCGACAGGCAATGACAGTCCCTTGTGTCCACGTCCACACCAGGTCTTGCTGCCTCTGCGAGGGGACGTGCAGGTTGGGCAGGGGGTTCTGGAGCAGCTGGGTCAGGTGCCGGCCTTCCGCCTCTTCAGGGAACTGCTGCAGGTAAAGAGGACAGCAAGAGCAGATGCCTGCTTGCAGGCCCCTCGCCCGGTCTGGGTCTGGATAAGGCTGACCAGTAGCCGGTGTCAGGACTGGGACTAATACACCCATTCCTAACCCCTGTCCCTAGCACCACAGGTTGGTGCCCCAGATCGAGGCTGCCACTGCCTATACCATCTTTGTGCCCACAAACCAATCTCTGGAAGCCCAGAGGAACAGCAGCAGCCTGGTGAGTCCGTGTTTCCTGAGGCGGAGGCTAAACATGCAGAATGAGCCTCCTGCACTAAGGCAAGGGAGACCCAGTGAGTACAGTGATGACCAGAGGGCTTGGGAGTCCCCATCCCCTGAGCTGAGCTCCACCCACCCAGGATGCAGACACAGTGCGACACCACGTGATCCTGGGGGAGGCTCTCTCCGTGGAAGCCCTACAGAAGGGGGGACACCGCAACTCCATGCTGGGTCCCATCCACTGGCTTGTCTTCTACAACCACAGTGGCCAGGTTTGAGACAGGGGGCGTGTGGAAACCCCTTCCCAGGGACCCTGCTCTGGAAGACCCTTCCTCTTTGGAGTTTCTGTCTAGGAGCCTCTAACCTCTGCTCCTGTGGGACCTACCTCCCATCTTTGGAGCTGCCCTCATGCCCTACGGTGTGACATGACTTTACAGCCCCTTAAATGATGGAGGTTGGGGGTGTGAGTGCATTCAACTTCCGCCCCGTTTCCCAGCCTGAGGTGAACCACAGGCCGCTGGAAGGTCCCTTTCTGAAGGGTCCTGGATACTCGCTGTTTGGCCTGTCGGGGGTCCTGACCGTGGGTCGGAGCCGCTGCATGCACAGCCACGCCGAGGCCCTGCGGGTGAGAGGCATGGGAGGACGGCAGCCGGTGGGGGTGGGGGTGGGGATGGGGATGGCTGCCGGGTGGCCTAGCCAGCTGTGGGGAGCCCTCAGTCAGCCCCTGACGGAAGCATGGTGGCTCCCAACCTGGACCTCCTGGCGCTGTTCTTTCTCCCCAGGAGAAATGCGTAAACTGCTCCCGGAAATTCCGCTGTACTCAGGGCTACCAGCTGCAGGTGAGGCTGGGTTCAGCGCAGTTGTCCTTCCCTGCTTCACGGCCTCGGCTCCCAAGTAGCCGGCACACACCCTGGGCCCAGCTCTGCCGCGTGCTTGGGGAACGGGAGTGTCTGGGCAGCCACCTCCCCGCCGCCAGGGATCTGGGGAAGAAGCCCCACTCACCTCACCGCTGAGGTCACTTCCCACGGCAGCCTCTCTTGGGCCCTCCTACACTGATCCTGATGGCGTCCTGATCCCATCTGTCAGTCTTAGCAGCTTAGATACCTGCATCCACTGTCTGTCTCTTCGTTCTCCCTGCCCAGCCCGCAGGCTGACCCTCCGCCTCCCGTTCCAGGACACGCCCAGGAAGAGCTGCGTTTACAGGGCCGGCCTTGCCTTCTCCAGGGGCTGCTCCTACACCTGTGTCAAGAAGATCCAGGTTTGCCCTGAGCCCCTCCCCCACAAGGCTTCGGCCAGGGAGGAGGTGCAGACGGGGGGAGCAGCTCAGACTAGATTTCCAGGGCAGCGACCAGGCCGGGCCTCCAGCGAGGCCAGCGAAGCAAGGATGGTCTGAGAAGGGAAGGGGAGAGATGTCCAAAGTCAAAGGGCCACTGTTTTCCCTCTGTCCACCCCCCAGAGAGTAGGGATGGAGACAGTAGGAAAGGGACTCAGCCCTGGGATCCAGGCACTGCCCTTGCAGTCTTGAGCTTGTTTCCCCGCCTGCCAGGGGAGGGTGGTAAAAGGCATTCAGCCGCTTTCAGCTCTTAGCTACCTTTCCCTGGGTTTGTGGCCCTGAGGAGCCCCCGTCTTTTTCTCCCCCATCATCCATCCTGCCCTGCATGGGGCTTTTCTTCATTTCCTAATTCCCCAGCCTTTTGCAGGTGCCGGACTGCTGCCCTGGCTATTTTGGCACACTGTGTGAGCCATGCCCTGGGGGCACGGGCGGTGTGTGCTCAGGCCACGGGCAGTGCCAGGACAGGCTCCTGGGCAACGGGGAGTGCCGCTGCCACGAGGGCTTCCACGGGACGGCCTGCGAGATGTGCGAGCTGGGCCGCTATGGGCCCAACTGCACGGGAGGTGAGGACTGGGAGGGGCAGGGTGGCGGGCACCTTGGGGCGGGGCAGGATGCAGGCACCGCATAATCCCTGCGTTCCCTCGTCCCTGCCCAGTGTGCAACTGTGCCCACGGACTCTGCCAGGAGGGGCTGCAAGGAGACGGAAGCTGTGTCTGTAACGTGGGGTGGCAGGGTCTCCACTGTGACCAGAGTGAGTAGGACACAAGGGCATAGGGATGAGTGACTATAAGGGAAACTGCCTGCGTCTGAATGACCAGAACCTTCCTCCTGTCCCCAGAAATCACTGGTCCTCAGTGTGAGAAGAAATGCGACCCTAATGCCAAGTGAGATGAACCTGGGGGAGGTGGGCAAGTAATGGGAGGACTGGGGGACAGGGCAAGGGTTGCAGGCACGAGCTGACCCGCCGCCCTCCCTCCTAGCTGTGTGCAGAGCTCAGCTGGAGCACCTGCCTGTGTTTGTGCCGCAGGATATTCGGGCAACGGCAGCTACTGTTCAGGTCCAGCCCCTGGGTGCCCTAGGCCCTTTTCTGAGATGTTGGGGGTGGCTGTCTCCTACTGCTGTCCAAGATAGGTCCTATCTCCCTCTGACCTTTTATTGTCTCTCATGCCCTCCTCTCCTGCCCCACCTCTGCTCCTCACAACTCTTTGGAATGGTCTACCCCTAGAGGTGGATCTCTGTGCCCAAGGCCGTGGGGGCTGCTCTCCCCACGCCAACTGCACGAAGGTGGCGCCTGGGCAGCGAACGTGCACCTGCCATGATGGCTACACGGGCGACGGGGAGTTGTGCCAAGGTGAGGCTGGGCCCGCCAACCCAGACGGTTATAGGACTAGCAGTCTGGTGCCAGTGGTCTGAAGCAGACTAGGGTTGCAAAGCAAGGTGTGGAGGCTGGGGTTCCAGAAAGGGGATGCATGAATGGAGGAGCTACCAGTGGCCACCCCTCATCCCAGTGTCTCCACCCACAGAGGTTAATGACTGTCTCAACCACAATGGAGGCTGCCACATTCATGCTGAATGCATTCCCACAGGCCCCCAGCAGGTCAGCATGGCAGGGCTGGACACTGGGGTTGTCCTATATGGTGGGGCCTCTTTCAGACCAGCCCTGGGGAGGCAGTGACTCTTTTATCTAGGGCACTGGCCAGTTCTTGGCTCCCAGCAGCCCCACTGATGGGGGTTTTGTGCAGGTGTCCTGCAGCTGCCATGAGGGTTACAGTGGAGATGGGATCCGGACCTGTGAGCTTCTGGACCCCTGCTCCAAGGTCAGGTCCCCCACACTAGCACATTTTACAGGAGAAGCAAGCTTCCTTTTTTTTTTTTTTTTTGGTACCGGGGATCGAACTCACGACCTCCCGTTTGCCAGGCAGGCACTTAAGCCACTGAGCTAAATCCCCGGCCCGGGGCAGCCTTCCTTACCCTGGGAGGATCTTCAGGGCCTGTAGAGGGTGAGCCATCTTCCCCACAAGCTCAGTCTGGTTCCTGATAGAGACGTGGAGCTGTGGGGTTGGACAGCCACTTAACGACTTCACACCAGGGCTTGGTGTGATGGAAGGGTCTTGGAAGTCACTGATGCCTCCCTTCTTGTCCCTGCCTCAGAACAATGGAGGCTGCAGCCCTTATGCTGTGTGCAAAAGCACAGGAGATGGCAAAAGAACGTGCACCTGTGACACAGCCTGGACAGTGGGAGATGGCTTCACCTGCCGCGCTCGGGTTGGCCTGGTAAAGATGCCCATGTCTGCCCCGACCTGATCTGGGCCATGCCTCATGGCACTGACTAGGATTTGATCCTGATCCTGGTCTTGACAATGAGCTTGCACCCTGACTCTTCCTGAGCCTGACCTCAGCTGTGACACATGACATAATCCTGACCACAGCTCAGACTCCCTGAGCTTTCCTTTCCCCATCTCTGACCTGACTAGACCTTAGGTGCAGGTACTGGGACAAGAACCAGGCTCGGAATGGGGCCACCCCAAATCTGAACCAGGCCCTGAATGGGGCCACCCCAAATCTGAGCTGATCCTTTCTCCCCCAGGAACTCCTTCGGGACAAGAATGCCTCATTCTTCAGCCTCCATCTGCTGGTGAGGAGCCAGCCTGGACCCACCTATCTCCTTCTATGTTAGGGAACCTGCTCAGAGTTTGTCTTTGGGGATGATCTATGGAACCCCAATTGCTTCTCACTTCTCCAGGAATACAGGGAGCTCAAGGGCGACGGGCCCTTCACAATCTTCGTGCCTCAGGCAGATCTGATGACCAACCTGTCCAAGGTAGGAAGCCTCCAGGGAGGAAGGCCGGGGAGGATGAACACTGGTCGTGGGCGCCGTGTGGGCAGAGGTGGCCCCCATCACCCTTGCGATGCCACTTTAGGATGAGCTGGCTCGGATTCGGGCACATCGCCAGCTGGTGTTTCGTTACCACGTGGTCGGCTGCCGGCGGCTGTGGAGCCAGGAGCTGCTGGGGCAGGAGTACGCCACGGCGCTCTCGGGACACTCGCTGCGGTTCAGCGAGAAGGAGGTGAGCAGGGCCCTGTGCACCCGCCCTCGTGAAGCGCTGGGTTCCTTGCCCCCGTCCTGGCTCAGATCCTCAGACTGAGCCCAGGGGACGTGCGCCCCACGCTTTGCTCGCCACGCGCCCCGCTACCCCCAGCTCCTCCCTCAGTGCTGGACCTGACAGTCCGGGCAGCCGGTTCTGCTCATCCAGCTGCCCCTGCCCTGGGATACGCCCACCATTCGGCTCCTCCCACCCACCAGCGTCATTCGCCCACGCCCCACCCCAGGGCAGCATTTACATCAATGACTTCGCGCGGGTAGTGAGCAGCGACCACGAGGCAGTCAACGGGGTCCTGCACTTCATCGATAAAGTCCTGCTGCCACCAGACGTAGTACACTGGGAGTCCGATGCTGTTACCGTCCCCCGGGTAGGAACACAGGGCCTGGTGCAGGCAGGCACAGGGCTCTCCTTTTCGCCCACCCGCCCGTGCTGCTCACTAGGGTCTCTCCCCAGAAAAACCTCACCATCACCACCGCTGCCGAAAGCTTTGGTTACAAGATCTTCAGCCGCCTGGTGAAGGTACTGCTCCTATGTGTGCCTGCCTGACAGTGTGCTTGGCTCCTGCTCCCATGTGTGCCTGCCTGAGAGTGTGCTTGGCTCCTGCTCCCATGTGTGCCTGCCTGACAGTGTGCTTGGCTCCTGCTCCCATGTGTGCCTGCCTGACAGTGTGCTTGGCTCCTGCTCCCATGTGTGCCTGCCTGACAGTGTGCTTGGCTCCTGCTCCCATGTGTGCCTGCCTGACAGTGTGCTTGGCTCCTGCTCCCATGTGTGCCTGCCTGACAGTG
>PVLA01019598.1:0-11953 GCA_004027455.1 Hydrochoerus hydrochaeris
GTATAGTATATTATGTTGTTCGTTTTGTATGTGTTGAAACATTTCTGCATCTCTGTGAATCCTATTTGATCATAATGTGTAATTTTCTTGATGATTTGTTGCATTCTGTTTGTCATATCTTATTGAAGATTTTTGCACTTATATTCATTAGGGATATTTGCCTGTAGTTCTCTTTCTTGATTGGGTCTTTCTTTGGTTTGGTAACAGTGTTACACTTGCCTCCAGGAATGAGTTAGGAAGAATTTCTTCTCTTTTGTTTTAATTAAAGATTTTGAGGAGTATTGACCAGTATGTCTTTCCCAAATTTCTTGTAGAATTCAACACTGAATCCATCAGGACCTGGGTTTTTCTTTGTTGGTGATTTTTTAATTACGCCTTCAATTTCATTGAATGACATTGGGTTATTTAGAATTGTTATATCTTATTGATTCAGCTTTGGTAATTCATATGTGTGTAGGAATCTGTTCATTTTTTCTGTGTTTTCCATCTTATTAGAATAAACGTTCTTAAAGTAGGTATTAGTCTTCTGGATTTCTGCAGGATTTGTTCTTTTACCCTTTTCATTTCTAATTGTAGGAATTTGAGTCTTCTTTTGTTTTAAAAATAAGGTTGGCTAAAAGTTAATTTTAGATAATCTTTCAAAGAATAAACTCTTTGATTCATTCAAAGTTTGATTCTTTGAACTTTCTTAGTCTCCATCACATTAATTTCTGCTCTTATCTTTTTTTTTTTAATCGGTACTGGCGATCAAACTCATGACCGTGCACTTGCAAGGTGGGCACTTATGCTGCTGAGCTAAATCCCAGCCCCACTGCTCTTATCTTTAAAATTTATTCTCTTCTATGAGTTGTCTAGGCTTTTCCCCCCAGAAATGTGAAGTTTAATGCTAAGCTGCTTATTTGAATTCATTTTGTCTTCCTGATGTGAGATTTCCTTACTATAAATTTCCCTTACAGAATTGCTTTCATAGTATCCGGTAAGTTCTGATATGTTGCAGTTGGCATTATTGTTTAATTGTAGAAACTGTCTAACTTCTTCTTTAATTTCATCTGCAACTTATTGTTTGTTCAGGAGAGTGTTGTCTAATTTCCATGTGTTTATGTAGTTTTCTTTTGCCATTGATTTTCAACTTCATTACATTATGATCTGATAATATGTATTGGATAATTTCAATTCCTTTGCATGTTCTGTGAGTCAGTATGTTGTCTATTTTGTAGAACATTCCCTGCACAGCTGAGAAGAATGTGTGTTCTGAGAAGAATGTGTATTCTGTTATGGGATGGAGCATTCTGTAGACATCTACTAAGTCCATTTGTTTACAATTCTGATATTTCTTTATTGATTTTTTTTTATCTAGCTGATCTGTCTTTTTGAGACAGTAGGGTATTGAGGTCCTTGTTACAATTGTGTTAGTTCTTATTTTATCTTTTGTATTCATTAATATTTGTTTTACATAGTTGAATGTACTGGTACTTGGTGCATATATGTTTTTGATTGTTATCTCTTCCTCTTGGACTTTTCTTTTAATATGCATGTTGTGACCTTCTTTCTCTCTTTGGATAGGCCTTAGTGAAGTTCACTTTGTCTGCAGATAGAATAGCTACCTCTGACTTTTCCTGAATTCTTGTTGTTTTCCTTCCTTTAATTTTTATTCTGTGAATTTCTTTTTCAATTAAATATGTTTCTTACATGCAGCATATTGTTGTATTTTATGTCTTGACTTAGTCTGCCAGTCTGTTTGTTTTGATTGGTAAATTGAGTCCCAGTTTTGATATCAAGATAGTGCTAATTTGTTTTGCTTAATTTCTACAGCTTATTTATGAGTTACATGGATTTATTAGCAATAAACGCCTCTGAAGATTGCAAGTATGGGGGTGACAAAATAACTTTGATATTCTGAAGTTTTTATCTCTTTTTTCCTTGATTCTCTAAAGAATTTCCTGAAGTTTTCCCACACACATCCAGCTTTTATCTTTCCTGTCATCTTCAAATTACCTTTCTTACTCAGCCTCACCTGAGTTTTTAAAACTATCTCTGACTATATTTGACTCCCTTAAACAATAGTGTTAAGTGACTCTCTTAAACAATAGCGTTATAACATGGTCATTATTTTCTAACTTTTCTAATTGGCTCTTGTCTAAGCTCTTTTGGCCAATTAATTACAGTTGATGCTTTCAAGGGATTAGTGTAGGAAGAAATATTGGTAATTGTGTAATGAACTTGTTTAGTCTTGACACTGTATTTAGAATCAACTAATGTAGAAATTTTTAAGTAATTTATGTTTCTTTTGTTTAATACTAAAATGTAGATTTTATTATCATGAAACTCCTTTTTTGACAATTTTCCAATTTTAAATACTTTTAAATGATTTTTCTTCCACTATAAGAGATTTTAACATGCTTGTGATATTTATTTGATTTTAACTGACTCATCATTTAATGCTGGTTTTCAAGAGTCACGAGTGTTATATTTATTGATTTTAAATGTGCTTGAAAATATAAACAGTTTTACAAATTAGAAGTACCTAATGCCAAGATTTAAAATTTAAGTTTAAAAACTTCTTTTATAATGTATATAGCAGATAGAATGTTAGATATATAACTAGAAGAAAGATTTAGGGGTGAAATCTTAGCAGTATTAGCTGGAAATTTAGTTCACAAATGCCTAGCAAAATGAAAGTGTACACTCATTGAAATTCTTTAATTTAACAAGTATTTGTTTAACATCTAATAGATGCCATGCATTATTTTAGGCACTGCATACATTACTGAAAAACAGGCACAGAAATTCTTGTCCTCAGCGAACTCATATTCTCTTTGAAAATAAACCAGTTTAGTTAATAAAATGCAGAGTGATAAATGTTAAGCAGAAAGCAGAGAAGGAAAAATGAAAGAAGTGTTGGCCTAGAAACTGCAAATTTTGCGAAGTGATTCTTAAGACCTAATACTTGAAGAAGTTAAGTGATTTGCTCTTTAAAGTGTAGCCTGAACAGGGTGCAACATTCTTCCTGAGCTTGTGAATTGAGGAAGCTTTTATTCTTCTTTTAGTTAGGTGTGCAAACTCAAGTTGCCTGAGACCTTTATGGGTCTGAATCAATGAAGGAAATAAGTACTTCCCATCTCTGGACTTGCAAGTAATTGACCTAGATAAATGGTGATCTAGAAATTAGTGTTAAAGCTGGAAAGGGCTGTAGGATCAGTTTTGCCCAATGTTCAATTTATACTGAGGAAATGGAATGGATCCCACAATGTTTATTAAACTGAATTGACGGAAATAATATTGGGAGACCTCGAACTAAACTCACGTAAGTTTCCTCACTATGGTGTAATATTTCTCTTTTTTGTGGTATCAATACAGTAGTTGTGCTCATTACAGAACTATTTTAAATCCAAGTCTTAAGTTGTGGCAGAAAAGTTTAAAAAATTCTCCTTTTCTCTGCCCATTAGCCTCTGCTAATCACTATTCTATATTGAATGTCTATTTGACCAACTTTTTAAAATTCTATACATGAGTGAGATCACATGGCGCTTGTTTTTCTGGCTTGGTTTATTTCACTTAACAAATTGATCTCCAGTTCTATCCATGTTGTCACAAATGATTAATGCCTGTTCTTAAAAGTGATGAACTTTGGAAGGGCATTGATTTCTTAAGGCATTGATGATTTCACAAAATCCCCATAATAGAAACTTTAGGTTTCTCATTTCTTTTCTTTGAATTTTTGTATAATGCTTCTGCCTTATTTTGTGTTTTTTCTTGAAGGCAACATAAAAGCTGGTTTTCTCTGAGCTATTGATTTGGATTCACCTGCAATGATTATTTCTTTGTGCACCATTTGGCTCAAGTATGTTCTGTTCCTGAAAGGTATTTGTGGGTGAATGTAGAATATACAATTTGCAAGAAGTGTTTTGAGCACAATATATTCTGGAGGCTTTTCTATTGAATGCAATATTACTTTGAACCTTTCTAATTAATAAATTGAATTTTTAGTCTTTTGTACAACTAATTTCATGGTACCATAGATGAGTAGAATTTTGGTTTGAAGATCCGGTTAATTATGAATGAAGTAAATCTTTGTTGGTAAAACAAGTTACTCCATCTTTCTACTATGCACAGGGCATTACACAAATTTCTACATCTTCAGAGAATGTTTTCTGCCAGTCTCACTGAAAAGTTATCAGAATGCATGCGAGGTCACAATCATGGAAATTAGAAGAGGAAATACGCTGTGATTCATGGAAAGACATTACCTAGTCTGAGTGGAAAGCTGTATTTTGTGCATGAATGTGTGATTACATTTCCCCCTTCTCATTGTTTCTTGAACTAACTAATCTTTTATTACTACCCTGGAGTCTTACTTCTCACAAATCAAAAACATTAAACACACAAATATCCTTAAAGAATTATGATTTTAGAAATGAACATAATTTATTTTAGATATTTAATTTTTTTAAACTGAACAACCCTGCATGAAGAAGGTTTTAAACATCTAATTTTTTTAAATATAAAAGTTGTAACTTCCTTGGTTACATAGCACGAAATCGTACAGCAGACATTTCTAGCAGAATGTTCTTTAAAAGATGCAGCTGGCATAGTGCCACATACACAGAAAGCACTTGATAGGTGCACACTGGTTGGCCATGGAAATTATGCATTTCCTTTCTTTGATTTGTTTTATATTTAATTGTTTAATATTACATGCTTGCAGTATGTGACATATGCTTATTATAGTTCCATTTTGCGAGGTAGACTGTGCCCTCAATAAACTCTTCTTGTGGGTTGAAAGAATCTTTCAAGGCCATTTAAATATATAAGTCATATTAAGCATCCCCAAGGCATGGTGCTTGCCTTAGTGCCAGAAATACAAAGGAAAAGAGTGAAGTGTTCCTAACTTGAGGACCCCAAGATATATATTCAGCAGTGGGAGGCCTTGTGGGGCAGCAAGGAGAGAGGTTCATCTTGTGATTTCCTCTGTTTCAGTTAAATGTGCATCTCATACATTCTACTCACATGTTCCTAATTCTAACAATTGCTTGGATTTCCACATTTGGAACTCCTCCCTGCCATGCTTTCATCTTTTGCCATTTAGTTTTAAGCTTTTTTCTCATCTCTGTCCTAGTTTCAAAGGGAAAAATATCTAGACCCTGCATTCTTACTGACGCTTTTCTGCTTGGAAGAATAATCGTTCATCATAGGGCTAGAGTTTTATTTTTCAGACATTATCTCCATTGAACCGTTTAAGACCTTTTTTGTTCTCCACTTTTAAAAATCATTTCAGACCCATCTGTGGAAGACCCCATTATTGCCCCAAACTCTTTAATCAACCTGGTGACTTTCATCTCACCATAGGCAAAGACTTGCAGGGAAATTTTAATAGAAGTGAATCCTTCATATTTGATTTGATGAAAGGATAAAATCAACCTAAGTGACTATTTGTACTGTATTTTTTTGGCAAATCCTGGATTATGTTAAATTTGTCAACTACCCTTGTGCAAGACAAAATATTGCTATAGGACAATGCTAACTTCATGAAATTGGATTTAGAAAGGAAAGAGATATAAATCAGCTGGAATAAAGGATGAAAGAGAAGAAAAAAAATTTAGAGTAGATACCATTTTTATTTTCCTTATTGGAGATGCTTAATTCAGATTTTAAATGTGAACACGGAATATAAGGATGTTTGATAGTGCAGGGGAATTATTTATTCTATAGATGACTGGGTGAGAGAATGGCATTTGGGCAAATCAAAGATCTCATGTTTTCCTGCAAAAACCTAAATATCACACTTCATAAAGCCTTCTGATCAAACATTTCATCTATGGAAAAGGAAAAAATCTTCTATAAAGATTTTTTGTTATGTTCTGTGTTTAAATAGAGATACTTCTTTTTTTTTGGTTCCAGTAATGGAGCCCAGGACCTCACTTTTGCCAGGCTCTGTGCCACTAAGTTGTATCTACCTGCCCCCATTTTCTATTCTTTCATGTCTGGGCAAATGGAATTACCTTTAGCAGTTTTCACAGCCTCCATTGTCAAATTCCAACCAGTTCTTTTATTAAACAAATCTTTGGGAAATTCCAACCGCTATTCTACCCAAAGCTTTAGATGGCCTTGTATTGTTTCTATAACAAAAGCTTCACTATTAGCTGAGTGTGGTGACACCCAAGGGGACACTGAAGCAGTGAAGATTGCACATTCAAGCACAGCTCATGCAACTTAGTGATTTAGCGTGACCTTTTCTGAAAAAAAAAAAAAAGAAAAACATCAGTGATGTAGATCAGTGAGAAGTCCGAGTTTAACTCCCTGTACTGTAAAAAGTCAATATTTTTCCAAATATTCTAAAGTACTTTTAAATATGATTTAATAGTTTTACTGGTTGTGTTTCAATCAAATGAAATTACTACTATCTGTGCTATCAAATCTTTTCAGTTTCCAAGTCCTTTCTTCCAGTGCTCTGACTTACTAAAATATACTTTCTTTGACCTGCTTACATCTAAAGGATTTCTACTTCAAAAAGGGCCACTATTTTCACAAAGTGTCCTCATGTACTGACTAATGTAAGTCATCTCTCCTTTGCCTAAACTCTTAATACCATGTAATGTTATCTCTATACATATGACATGAATATATACGTGCATATATATATATATATATATATATATATATATGACTAAAACCTCCTTAAAGGAAATAATGGTGCTATCCTTTCCTTTATGATCTTCTTTGTGTATTATCTCTCATACTTTCATGTAGTGCACATCTAATAGTAATTTCTAACAGAATTTAGGGGGAGGTTTTAGAATTACAGAAACATGAGAGTAAAAGGACCATCAACAGAAATAACTTGGTGTGTGTGTGTGTGTGTGTGTGTGTGTGTGTTTTTATGTGAACCAGGGAAAGAAAACCAGAAAAAGCATTCTGGTCTGGCTTGTTTTCCCTTCCTCCCTGCCTCCCAGTCTCTCAGGGTTGGGCACAGTTCAGAGCAGGTTCCCTGGATTCCCTGACTCCCTGGCTTCACTGTCTCCCCTGGTGCCCCTGGCTTCGCAGAATTCCTTGGGGCCCCAAGTCTCCCCAGGCTTCCCTAACTTTACCCTGGCTTCCCTGTCTGTCTCCCCTGGATCCCCTGCATTACCCAGCCTGCCTCCGTGGGTCCCTAGCCTTTTCCCCATGGCTTGTCTGCCTCCCTGCCCCCAAGGGAGGGGGTTGGTGGCAAAGTTCAGTCAAGGTTACCTGGATTCCCTGGGTTCACTGAGTTCCTTGGCTTAGGGTTAGGGTTAGGGTTTAGGGATAGGGTTAGGCTTAGGCCTAGGCTTAGGCTCAAGCTTAGTTTTAGGCTCAGGCTCAGTCTCAGGCTCAGGCTTAGGTTTGGACTTAGGCCTCAGGTTGGGCTTTTAGAGATTAGGGTCATGTCTTAGGCTTCCTAGTGAGAGTCGAAGGGCTGAGATGTAGCTTGGGTTGAGGCCCAGGCTCTGAACATTTTCTGGTCTCTCTGATTGGGCCTCAGGGAGGAAGGTCACGAGGTCTAGGTCCTTGAGTCATCGTACTCCCATTCCTCCTGTCTCCTCCCCTCCCCTGACCTCTGAGGCTTGGGGTTAGTGCCTGACTGCCCCACCTAGGTGCAGGGAGTGAGGGAACAGTGGAAAACCACTCAGTGTCTTAGTGAGTCCTTGAGAAAAGCAGAAAGAACTGGATGGCCCACCGTATCCCCTGGGACAGATCTAAGTCCACCCTAACCCACCATCCATCCTCTCAATCAAAGAAGCTGCAGCACTGGGGAGTTGCCTGTGATGTGTTTCGACCCAAAGTCAATGGTCACATCCCATCTAATTCTCATTTCTGATGGGCTGTCTGTTTTTCTTCCTTTTCTGTGGTTCTCTTTGTTCTAAAGCGCCAAGACTTTGACCTTTGGGGTCTCTCTCTCATTCATTGACTTGGCCAGACTCTGAAACACATCTGTCTGTCTGTCTGTCTGTCTGGTCTATCTGTGCATCGATCTGACAGATGCCATCTCACCTTGAGTGAGTGAGCCCTGCATGCATGCCTGTAACTAGTGTTTGACCCACATCTGACTCCAAAGAGTAAGCCCCTTTCCCCAAATCTCCTCACCCTAAAAATGCACATATGCCCTGTCCTCTCACCTCACCCTAAAAAGACACCTGTGCCCTGTTCCCCAAACTCACCCTAAAAGCCCAATCATGACCCCTTCCTCAATGTCACCCTAAAACCCCACACAAGCCCTGTTCCCCAGCCTCACCCTAAAAAGATATGCATGCCCTGTTCCCCACCTCACCCTAAAAACCCATTCATGCCCCGTTCCCCTCTCCTCACCCTAAAAACCCACATGTGCCCTGTTCTCCAACCTCACCCTAAAAATGCCACATGTGCCCAGTTAACCTACCTCACCCTAAGATCCCACTCATGCCCTGTCCTCCCATCTCACCCTAAAAAGACACCTGTGTCCCATTCCCTAAGTCCCTCAAAGAAAACAAACAAACAAACAAAAACAGCCAAAAATAACTTTACTGTGAAGGAACAAGTCTACCTGTTTCATGCTGAAAGTCAAGAGGGGCCTGTAAGAACCAGCCGTTCCGGAGCAAGGCAATGAAGAAGTCATGGAACCTATTGACAAGTCTAAAAAATGAACTAGGACAGGATAGAATTGGAGTGTGGTGGCTTACACCTAGAGAGGACAACAAGGACGCCAGTGACAGGTGCTGCTCTGTGGTTCTGGTACCAATCAGGAAGAGTAATGGGGTCAGAAATCACAGAACACACTTGATTTAGAGAGTTAGAAATGCCTTGATTGATAGAGGCTGCTCCCATTTTTTATGTTATTCAGTCGAAGAGTTAGGAAGGTGTGTTGTAATTAAAGGCTTTCTAAAAGTTAGCTAAAGATTAATTTAAAATTGCATTATAATTCTGAGTGTCTGTGGTAGATTAGTTGATCTATCCATTTCTCCTCTGAAGTCATTCACATACAAAGGAAGCTCCCACAAGAGCTTTGGCCTTGATTTGTGTTATAAATAAAAGGCATTTCTCCTGTTTTTGAGTAAGTCAGAAAAAAGAACACTGTAGAGAACCAAAATTTTCTTTAGAGCTTATGCCCAAGCAGAGTCAGGAAGGGGCTGTGTGAGAGTTGGAGTCAGTGGTGAGACTCAGAAATCAGACAGTGTTAACCCAGAAGAGAACTGTGAAACTCTAACAGTAACATCGAGAGTTTTGGGGGTCAGGACAGTGGCTATTGAAGGGTCAGTAATAAGAGGTTGGAAAGTGACCAACACCAGAACTAGCAGTGTACAGAAGATACTTCTGGCCACAGAAATGTACACTGGAAGGTGAAGAGTCTCCTTGGAGGCTTGGTGGCTGAGTATGTGATAGTACTGATGTGGACTGGGAGAATTTGAACAAGGAGATGTCACATCGTTCAAGTCTGTCTTACATTGTAGTAATAAAGGTGGAGATATTGATTTGGAAAAGTGGGGGGCTGTGCAAACACTTATCTCTATCCTTGTAGGATCTCCTTCAGAGAAAACAAGCACAAATAAGTAAGAAAAAAAAATAGAAAGCCAGCATCCACATAAATATACTCCAAAAGACAACAGGAGAGTAAGAAAAGAACATGTTTTCAAATTGAAAACTTTTGAAATATTACAGGCATAAGATAAAACTGTAAAACAACACTTGAAAATGAATTAAAAGTGATTTTAAAAGCAACTGCAGTTACCAAAGAATATCATGAATTATAAATTTAAAAGTGAGAATACAAACAGAAAAGCAATAGAAAACCATAGAGTAAAAATTATCAGAATACAGGAGAAAAATGAAGAAAAATCCAGAATCACTTCAGTAATTAAAAATATATTATAAAACAACTGTCATAGTTGCTCAACTGCCTTAAAATACCACACACCATGTGATTCAAATAGCAGAAGTTTATTTTTCTCTCTTTTCATGCTAGAAAGTCTAAGATGAAGGTCAGATACTGGTTTCAGATGAAGTTGTCTTCCTGGCTCCTTTCAGACATTGTATGTTCATGTTCTTGTTGCATGGATATGAATCTCTCTGTCTCTCTCTCTCTCTGTCTCTCTCTCTCTGTCTCTCTCTCTCCTTCCATGTCCATCAGTCCAATCACATAGGAGCCGTCACAATGACTTCATTTAACCTCAATTACTTCCTAAACACTCAGTCTCCAAATACAGTCACACCATATTTAGAATATGAATTAGTATATAAATTAGTTTCTGATTAGGGGACGTAATCTGGTTCCTAGCATGATCAAAGAGAAATGTGTGTCCTGCTGATCACATGCTGCCAGTGACACGAATCACAGAGGAAAAAAATTAGAAAAAAAAACAAGTGAAGAAATTGAAAAACATCAAAGAGAAAATTAAAGAAGGCCCAGTGGCGCATATTTGTAGTTCCAGCACTGAGGCGCTGCGTGAGGAGGACTGCACAGGATGGAAATCAGCCTGGACCACACAGCAATTCAAGGCCATCCTGAGCTACACAGAGACAGCCTGCTTCAGCCCCACCCCAGTCCCCATCCCACTCCACTGCGAAGTATAGAAGGCAGGGATAAGAGATGCAAATTATATTTTCGGTGTCCCAGGAGAAAACAGACATGGATCAGAACTAATGTTGGAAACCAGAGTCAGGACAATCTAGTGAAACACAGACATGAAAAAGTTATAAGGTCCATTTTTACCCACAAAAACTGACCTAGAATGATTATGGTTTGAAACACAGCAAAGAAAGGAAATGGGTTGACATTCGCCTTCTGGACAGAAACATTCAATGTAAGAAACTAAAGGAATGACATTTCCGCAAGGAAAGAAAGGGAGTGAAACAGGTTATTCTGCTCAGGTTGTCCTTCAAGTACAACAGCTATAGTAAAACCATGGAGCAAGCAGAAACCTCAAGGAATGTTGCACCTCGAAATTTTAAGAAAACTCTACAGGATGAGTTTAATAAAACCATTCTAATGGAGACTGAGAAAGAGATTGGTCATGAGTGTATTTAATTCTCAACTGGATTTTAAAAAGCTATGGGCAAAGAGTAAACAAGAGTTTGTTAATACTTTATGCTTTATCGATGTAAAAATAATACATTAAATATGGGAAAAACAGAGGAGACAAATGGTGCTGTTGATACCATTTAAGAGTAGTAAATAAAAGAAGCTTAAGAATACGAAGATGTATAGTAAATTTCCTGGATTAAATATACAGGAAATTTATGTTCAAATACATATCGTAGTATTCCCTGTATGTGTTTAATTTTTGTGCTATTTTCTCAGGTCAGATCATAGATTTCTACAGAAATATTACATTGTAGAAAAGTAACGTTTACAAAATTTATTTTTGCAAAGCAAGTGTTCATTCATTCCCCCAGCAATTATTTGAAGACATCATATATGTCTTTGAAAACTATTGAATGATAATATTTATATTATTTTCTCAAATCAGACCTTTAAAATAGTCCTACTTTAGACATCCAGAGATGTCATTTGGTCACCTCCCTTCCCAGTGTGTCAGGTAAATTTATAAATAAGAATCATTTGAGAGACTTATAACATGAATACTTTTCAGTCTAGCAGTTACCAGAAAAGAAAAAGACATTTGCAAACATCAGCAAAGTGACCATTGCAGCGCATGGTTCTGCATATATTGAAAAAATTCTAGGCATTTTTTTTTTCACTTATTTGCTTTTAATCTTTAGAAAATGGGAACACACATTTGGATCATTATGAATTCTCTGTCTCCGTCTCTCCCTCTCTATCTCTCTCTGTGTATTTCTGTCTCTGTCTCTCTGTCTCTCTGTGTGTCTCTCTGTCTCTCCCTCTTTCTGTCTCTCTGTCTCTCTGTCTCTGTCTCTCTCGCTCTCTTTCTCTAAATTGCTATTTTCTCTAGATTGGTATCCTACTTGCGCTGTGTGTAGAGGCTGTGGTTCAGGGACCAGGGCA
>PVLA01019599.1:0-11964 GCA_004027455.1 Hydrochoerus hydrochaeris
CTTCCTATTGATTTAACTAGTTGTCCTACTTAATTAGTACTTAAAATATGGAGTTTCAATTTGCTCTCATGCATATATTCTATTCTTGTTGCCTTTAGGAAGTAATATTATCTTTAATTTTTAAAAATTACATTAAATATGAATCTAGTGATGTTCTTCACCTATGAAAGCAAAAGAATACATTTTAATTGTCATGAAGACATCTCCATTTCCTTATTTGTTCAATTATGATTAATACTATATACTCCTATTAATATTTCCATTTCCAATTATTTAAGTGGTCTGGAATGCCTTGTTTGGTTTTTGTAGCTTTCTATTTTTGTTAATTTTTGTTATATTTTGTTATTTTTTATTTTTTGTTATATTTTGTTATTTTTTTATTTTGATTCTTGATATCAACTGTGATAATTTGTTTTAGAGGAAGTAACTGTAATCAGTATCATATAATTTAAACCATGTACAATTTTACACAGTGTAAAATAGTATTAGTTTATTTCCTACTTAGAGCAACAAAAAAAAGATTTATTCAGAAATTTAAAAAAACTTAATTTCCTGGAATTACATTTTTTCCTAAAAGAAAAGGCAATATGTATTTGGCTTGATACAAGAAGTTTAATTAAATTGAGAACACTATAAAACATTAAATGTCAGTAAGATTAATCTGACAGAAGTTGTAGCATAGAATTAACTTGACAGAATTGTACAAAGGAAATGATATGAATTAGAAGCTATAGTGAAATTAATGTGCAACATTTTTCTTTTATTCATCAAAATTTCTATTTCTTTGAGACAAATTCAATCCTTTTTATAAAATCTTTCAAACGTTGTTTCATTTGCTTATTCTTCAAAGTGTAAATGAAGGGATTTAACAAGGGTGCAACAGAAGCATTGAGAACTGAAACTTCTTTATTTATGGTCACCTTTTCCATTGCTGATGGCTTGATTAGATGAAGATGCAGTTTCCACAGGCAACAAAAACCACAATCATGTAGGATGAAGAAGTGGAAAAGGCCTTTTTTCTTTGCAGAAGGGAGTCTCAGAACTGTCCTGATGATGCATGCATAGGACAGAATCATAGAATCATACAGATTAGGGTAATAATGAGTATGAATATCACCACGACCCTCTGTTACAGTACCTATGTGTCTGAGCATGAGATATTTAGAAGGGGACTAACTTCTCAGCTAAAATGGTCAGTGGCATTGGAGTCACAGAACTTGATCTAAAGGCCCAAGCTAAGAGGTGGGAAAATGCTGATCAAGCACATCCTCAAGCAGAGAGGACTAATAAGGTACACACTCTGTTGTTCATGATAGTCATATAATGAAGAGGTTTATAGGTAGCCACATAGTGACCATAGGACATGGCTGTCAAGAGAAAAAATTGTGTTGCTCCCAAGATAATAACAAAGAATACTTGACATAAACAAGCATCATAGGTAATAATATTGTCTCTAGTTGATAAATTGTGCAGGTATCTCAGAATACAAACAGTGGTAATTGAAACTTCTAATATAGAAAAATTTCTGAGAAAAAATACATAGCAGTTTTAAGATGGGGATCCATCAGAATGAGTGTGATAATAGTCAGATTCCAAGTTACACTGAGCATACAGGTGAGAAATGGAAAGATAAGAAGCAGAACTTGCAGTTGTGGTTCATCAGTCAGTTGTGGTTCATCAGTCAGTTGTGGTTCATCTGACAGTCCCAGCAAGATGAAAGTTTTTAATGCTGTGTGATTTCTTATCACTTATCATTAAGTTACTGGATATTCCTGTAAAAATGAAGATTTCTTTGAAGAAGTAGATTGTCAAATCATAGAAAAAAAGCTTTGCAAATAGAAATTGAGCGTACTAGCTTGCATTTTTAAAACCTCTTTACATCATAGTCATTATTGCTACTGTTTCAATTGTTATTTTGACTTTAACATGCACGAACAGCGGAGAGTTCTTTAAGCTTCATATAACTGTAAAAGAATCCAACCTTTCCTTTAACCATTTGCTGCACTTCAGAATATACAAATTTATTACATTATAATTCATCATGTGGCTTTTGCCTCTTCAAAAGCTAAACTGTAGGTTGAATCGTGTCTATTAGTCTTTCAGGATTCCTTTAACTGGTAAGTTCTTTAAAGAAATATTCATTTACACATCCTGAAAATGTGAAATGATGCTTTTCTTGTTTTTCCAAATATCTCCTGCTTATCCTATCCTGGAATATATTTGTTGTGTTGTGCTGTGCAATGTAATTATATTTCTTCTGTCTGTTTTCATAAACTTTTCCAAACTTTCGTCATCCTTGGGAGGAAAATTATCTGGCACCCACAACTTCAAGGGAGAGAGGTTTATTTTACTCCCTGTTTCAAAAGGTTCATTTGATGGTCAGCTGTCTCCAAAGCAAAATAATAATAATAATAATAGCAAAAGGACTTGGCAATTGTGAAGAGGAATCACAGCACATTCAACTGAACATTGGTAGAGTAACCAACTAATATAACATTATCATTGCCCATAACCTCTCCAGGAATATCTTAATCCTGTCAAGTTGACAAGTAAAATTAACTGTCAAAATGCACTTTTAAATTTCCTTATATCTGACATATTGTGTTGCTTAGTACATTTAGAGAAGAAGCAAACAAAGTTATCTACATAAACAGAATTATACTAATGGACATTCTGGTCATTTGGTTCAAAATTCTTATTTTCATATGTGGTTCAAACTGCAACATTATTATAACATTTTTCTTTAAAAAGAAGCCTCAATGTTACCAGTTCTAAGCTTTATAAATCCTCAATTTCAGCATTTTTAATTCACCTGAACCACTTCTTGCCTTACACTTAATTTCTAATTTGCTGATATTCTTTGTTGTTTCTGGTAAATCTTTGTTGTCCTTTTCCTGGTTAGTTGTTTAATATTTTCCCTTTTTGAGCATTTTCTTGTTATATACTACTTTCTAGAGACTGAAATTGTTTCACATTCTGCTTTCCTTTATTTTTCTAGGATGATGCTACCTACTGTGTATCTCAAGATTTATTCTTCTTCTAAGAGACTTTGCGTTCCTTAACTTTACTGAAATCAGAAGTGCCTCATACAGACAATATAGCTGGGTACATTCAAGAAAATCCTAATGGTCTAAAAAGCATTAGTTCTTTATATAGTCACTAGAAAATAAAAGTATGAAAACAGGGGATTTGTTCTTTCTTCTTTATATCTAAGAAGTGTATAGCACACGCTGAATAATATTTAAAGGAACTATTTAATATACCATTTATGTAATTTTAATTTAGCTCCCATTTCAATGTTTTAAAAGTGAGAGAAAATTTCAGACAATACTTAGAGCTGAAAAGTTCACTCTATCTGGATACTTAAATGAGATGTTAAATTTTTTCATTATAACCAATGTTGATTTTTTCTAGTTTTAAAGAATAGTTTAGTTTTGTAAGTATTTCTTAAAGTCTATTTTTATCTTACCAACAATACCAGTACATTTGCCAACATACCCTGAAAGTAATAAGTGAAACAGCCTTTTTATATTCATAATATTAATTCCCCTCCTCTCCAAATGACCATATTGAAAGAATAATCTAGCTGTCCAGTTCTCTGTGCTATACAGAATCAACTGTAGTGAATGTTTCTAGAAGAACAAAAATTTACAGAGATAAAGTTTAAAAATCACAGAGATAAAAGTACCTTTTAGAGTACATATAATATTCTGTAGCCTGCAATCGTAACAGAACCTGATCAACAATTGTCATTCAAATTTCATTATCTAACTATGTCTCCTCCTTTATATCTCCAGTCTGCTTATTCATCAATCCACTTAAAATATTATTTCATTCTAAATTTTTTATGATCCAACACTTTCTATGTGAAAAATTCAATTCTATAATAGTGAATTTTTCCTTTTTTTCAAGAATGGGAATGACGTACAGAGTGAAAATGAATGATTTGGCAGAAAAAAAATCATTTAATTTAAAAAACTACTTTTTTATAGTGTTTTTGCCTGCTTCTTGGAGGTGTAAACATGGATAATAGTCTTTGCTATACAACTGAAAATCATGGGTGTTTTGAATTAGACACTATCAAAAAGTACTTCTTACCACTAAACTTTCTAAAAAGTAATGTTATAAAAATGATTCTGATCTTTTTATTAGGGGTTAAATTTAGGAAATCAACATGAAGTAATAATTTTACAGTTGAGCAATGTACAATAAAACCTATAGAATGAGAGAAAATATTTGCAGACCATATGTCTGACAAAAGGTTAATCTTAAAAATATACAAAGACTCTGATAATTCAATAACCAAACATTAACTAACCTAATTTTATGAAGATCAAAGCACTTGACTATATATTTCCCTAAGAGATATAAAAATACTAGATCTATACAAAAGTGATCAAATATAACTAATTACCAGGAAAAATCAAACAAGGACCACAATGAGATAGCACCTCATACCTGTTAGAATGACTAACAATACCAACAAACAGTACAAGTTTTGGTGGTACAAATCTAAACTGGTGCTTCTACTTTAGAAGACTGTATAAAGTTTCTCCTCAAAATTAATAGCACAACAATATATGGATCTAACAATCTACTTCTGGTTATATGTTCACAAGAATAGAATTATATATGTAAAAAAACCTGCATTCTCAGTTGGGTGTGGTGTCACATACCCATAAGCCCAGTACTAGGAAGGCTGAGGCAGGAAGATTGCTGTGAATTTGAAGCAGCCTAAGCTACATAGTGAATTCAAGCCCACCTTGAATTATGTAGTGAAACCCTGTTTCAAAAACGAAAACAAACAAAACAAAAAACCCCTACATTTTCATGTTTTTGCAGCATAATTCACAATAACCAAGACACAAAAACAACCTAAATGTGCATCAACAGATTAATGGATCAAATGAAATGGTGACATATACATACAATGCCATATTATTCAGTTTTAAAAATAAAGCAAAGTTTATTATTCAGCTTTAAAAATAAAGCAAAATTTTATTTTTAAAGCAAACTTTGCTTCATTTTAAAAACTGAATAATATGTCATGTATTTATTTCTATTTTTTCTTCTCTTTAAAATAAAATTAAAAAATCAAACTTGCAATACACAACAACATAGATGGATATGGAACTCTATGCAAACTGACACTACAGAAATACAAAGACTATAATATTTTACTTATATGAAGTATCCAAAGTGCTCATAGAGGAGGGGGTAAGACAGTGATTGACAAAGGCTGAAGGAATGGAAAAATGAAGATGTTTCAATGATGATGAAATTTTAGTAGAAATCTATTGAGATCTGCTATACAACATTGGGCTTATAGTTAATGATATTGTAGCATGTAATGAAACATTTTATGGTATTATTATGTTGTATTTTCTCCAAAATAAGGAAAAGAAAAAATCAAATAACTTCAAAAATAAAGAACATAAAAGGATAAAAGATGGAGGAAGAAATTTTGTGTTGTGATAGGTAAGTTCTTAACTGTGATTGCCATGATGTTTTCATTGGTGTGTGCACATGTCCAAGATTTTAAAGCTGAATAAAGGAAAATGTGCAGGCTGTGCTGAAACTACAAGCGCTTCTATAAGTTTTTAAATAAGGGCGAATATATCTTTTCCTTTTTCAGAGAACAACAATCTAATTTTCCTAATGTATCAGAGACATGATGAATTATTATGCCCTGAGACCTATTTCTACAAATTAAAGAGATGTAAAAGTTGTGACTATGAGAGTATTGGCTTTGTAATCCTCATTATCTGTAACCATTTTTCTAAATTCTCAACTTCTTTTTCTCTGATTCCTTGAGGTCAACTGGCTGTGCATTTATTACACAGGGTGCTCAAGAAATTAAGCTGTTGAATCCTTTAATTTATCCCTCCTCTTATTACAGGACATTCAGTTAATTGTCTGCTGGGAATTATTTCCAAGTGGCTGTTAGAAAATATGAAGCATGCTATTTGAGATGAAAGTATTTCATCTAATGCCTATTATTTTCCATGCACCAGGCTCGGCTTCTTATCATGCAACTCAATTTATACTAGAACTCCTAGTTTAACTTAATGATTTAAGTTAATCTTTTTGAAGTACTTGCATTTGAGTAGGTTATTTAATGTGTGTAATTTTCCAAGTTAGAATATCAAAGATAATTTCATAAATTAGATGCATGATAATCAGTCAGTTAATTCATTTTCACCAGGAAGTCAGGGAATGTGGTCAGATGCTAGTAGAAAAACTGGAAAGTAAAATTGTTGTAGTATGATGGATCAGAGTTTCATATGCATATTGATATTTGAGAATCACCTATGTAGTTAAGTAAGTTTATTGCTCAACATTGACATCATCTTCTATGTACATCAGGGTGATTCCTTATGCCATAAGCAATCACTGAATTTCTATATTTGCATTACACATAATTTAGACAAGCATTAAATATGACTAAAATTTCAATGGATTTCCTTTACTGGCCTTGTAGGTCTTACTTTACTGCTATCATCCCTGAGCATTGTGTGTGTTCTTCGCTATACTTCTGCTTATAGAACAATAACTGTTGCTAGCTTCATTTATAACTGTAGCAATGAACATAAGGGTTGTCTCAAAGCAGTCTCTAGAAACCTTGCTCTTGTCTATTACTCAATGAAATGATTTCCCCCACCCCATGAAATCACAGTTAGTTTATTACAGGAATAATTATTTACTTAGTTTGCTTTGTTAAAATTCCAGTAAATGATATGAGTCTTCTGGGTCTAGAAAAAAGAATTTTTCCTTCCAGTGCATGTATGTCTTATAAAATTCTATGAGATGAATATGATAAATTTCACCTTGGTCTCAAGGGACCAATGGTGCAGACCTGGCATAAGAAGTGGAAGGCATTCACAAAGCTACTGGTCGATGTTATTTAGGGACAATCTGCTACATGCATTTACTTCCTAGTGAGACTCACAAAGTTTTTCAGGAAAGCCACACAACAGAAAATAAGAACTCTTTTTTTTTTTCTCCCTGTAATGAAGAGCTAGTCTCTTCCCAAGCTTACCCGGCTAATCAACAGTTTATTCAGGGAAAGAAAAACAGACCCATTTGTTCTGAAATTTTGCCATTTCCATATTGCCTCAGTGTTTTTTTCTTTTATGCAAGTCTTATAGTTTATTTTGTTAGTTAAAATCAATGCATTTGTGATTTCTTTTTAATACAGGTAAAATAGTGTGCTAATAATTGATTTTACCTTGCTTGATTTTGATTTGCACTGAACAAGTTCTCACTCGACCTTTTTGGGGCCATAGAAAGTACAATGAATTGAATAAGCTACAAAGTAGCTAAGAATCAACATCTTTTCTATCACCCCATTTTTCCATTCTTCCACCTATAAATAAATACCAGTCAGAAGCTGTCTTTGTGAAAGTTTTCACAGTTTTGAAAATTTTATGCAGCTTGTTGTGAACAATAATAAAGAATCTTCTCAGTGGCCAGTAATTTTTCTCACTTAGACAACAAGGGGAAGTTTCCCTGAAATTGATAGGAGAGATTGAGTTATTTCCACCTAATCTTTCATCATAAATTAATGACTATGCCTTATAAAATACTGATATTTTAAGCAACTGTATCACTTTTTGGGTATATATTTTAAGAGTTTGAAGGGTATACTTATACATGACATTTAACTTATACTATATGAATAACTACAAGTTACTGCATATAAGTATGCATAAATGTGCACTACATATGATTTAAATTTAGTCAAAAAGCTGCTGAATATTTTAAAAATATGTTCACTTATAAATTTTGTATTAAAAGGTTATAAAATCTTAACATTGGAGAACACACCAAATATTTCCTTTTCTTATCTCTTAAAACAGAAAACAATTGTAATATCTTTTTTAGAATGCTTACTCTTCAGTAATTTTTCTTGGGTTTTTTTGGCAACTCCTTAGGAGGTTAAACTGTACTGTGTTAAGGATGACATGACTTGTACCAATCTAACACTCTCAGCTTAGTGCCATCTGCAGACATGCTTAGAATTATAGTTTCCCATGATAATATAAGAGTTTCGAAACTCTTATTTTCCAGTTTGGAAGTGTTTTGTTTGATCTCTATCATGATGATGAGAGAGCCTGATGTAAGAGACAAAGCAAAACAATTTTCTGTGGGTTAAGAAAAGCAGGTGTTCTGGTTTTTCTGAGCAGTAGATTTATATTTCTTTTCCAAAAATTGAGTTACTTACGTTTTTGGTCTTACCCCCTGAAGGTGGCTTGGGATTACCTGAATGAGTAAAGTACCCTTAGAGACAAGATGTATACATAATTAATAAACCTTCTATGTAATTAGCTGTAGCAAAGCAGCTAAAATAGGAAACAGGAGAGATTGTTTTCTCTGAGACAGTGAGACAGCATTAGACTAGAGTCCAATTGTACAAACCAATGGGAAAAAATGCAAGTCTGATTTAGTTCCTTCTTATACTTTTGATGAACATAAGTATGTCTGCTTTTTCTTAAAGTATTTCATTTAACTGAATGCCCCAATTATGTAATATTTGGTAAAATATCTAATATATATGAGGAGTCACACTAGCAAGTATTCCTGAATATACTGGGATATTACAAAATCATTTCATATTCATGCACAGGAGAATTTACCTGTAATTTAAAAACAGGAAAACATGCATAATTAAGATATATTATTTATTATGTCTGCAAACAAATTCATCATTATTATGCAGCTGACATTCAAAAATAATTCTCATGATTAAAAAGCACTATATTTTTTAATTCTTTTCACTTTGAAAGCACTTCCTCTGAGATATTTAAATTAGTATATTTCAAAAACTGACTGAATATTTAGAAATACATAAAATCAGAGTTTGGAGGTGGTTAGAAATATTGCTTTAGGGCAGTAAGAAAGGGAAAAAAATTTACATGTCCCACATAAATTATGTCAGTGGTAGTTCATTATTTTCCAGTTGTATGCAATACTTACTTGTTTAGATCTACTGTAAAGTATTGGAATAGTTTAATTCTGATTTCAAGTATATGTAATATGTATGAATACATGATATTTAAAAATTAATTATATATGTCACATTTTGGTATTTGTATTTATATTGACACTTTATGGTATGCAGTGAGGTAACTTGAAATATATATATATATATATATATATATATATATATATATATATATAAAATATGTAATGAGCACATCATGATAGTTGAAATTTCCACTTCCTTAAACATTTTCTTGTTTAATGTGTATATATTTGTATATTTATGTGGCATACTGAATTTCGATCCATGTACACTAAATATGTTTTTAAATCATGATGATTAATGTTTTATTTGCTTATCATTACATTGTGTTTGAACCTTTCATGCTCCTGTTTTCTAATTATTCATAAAATATATGTTATTATGAGCTGTAGTCCCCCACTTATCTTTAGAACACTAGAAATAATTTCCATTTAACTGTGACTGGGTACCCAATATCTAAACACTCATATCTGCCTTTGTAGTTTCCAGTAACCACTAATACACAGCTTGATCAATTTAAATTTTTAACATTCACATATGATAAACAGCATATGATAATTACCTCTGTGCATCTTATTTATTTTGCTTAACATAATAGCCTTTTGTTCTAGCCTGTTTGTGGCACATGGAAACTCTCTTTAAGTATTGTTCCATTTTGTATATCTATCACATTCATTTATCCACCCATTCCTTGATAATATATGTCTCTAGGATGATTCATATCTTAGCTATTTTGAATAATGTCTCAATAAACATGGAGGTGCAGGTATCTCTTTGGTATTCTGACATACTTTTCTTTAGATATCTACCCAGAAATGGGAAAGCAGGATTATACGGTGGATCTATTTTCAGTTTCCCATACAATCTCTATACTGTTCTCCATACAAGAATTACTCATTTACATTTTCAACTATAGTATATAACAGTTTCCTCATATACTGTGAGAGTTGCCACATCCTCACTGACATTTTCATTTTTGTCTTTTTGATGCTTGCCATTTATAATTAGATGATTGCTCTCCTTTACATCCCTGCTCCTGCTTCCTTGTATTCCATTAATCTTGTCTAATAGAAAGTCTTCTATTATTATGCCATCTTAGATTTACACATTAAAGAAAACATGTTCCTTATGTATAAATAATACCTCATTGTGTACTTATAGCATGTTTTCTTTATCCATTCATAGGTACATGGGATCTTAGGCTCATTTTATATCATAACTAGTGTGAATTGTGCCATAATTAACCTGAATATGCTTGTATCCCTGTAGGATACTGACTTTAATTACTTTTGGGTATATACGAAGGAATTGTATAGCTGGGTCATATGCTTACTTACTCTATTTTTAGTTTTGGTGGATGTCCATAGTGATTTCTACAGTGTGTATAGTAATTTACATTATTATCTATAGTGCAGAAGAATTTGGCCTCCATGTCCATAACCATACCTATTTCAATATTTATAATGATTTTGTCAATACTTTTTATTTAGCATTATTAATAGTCTTTGATTTACTGTGGATTGACTAATAATGTTTTAAATTTAATGGTATAAAAGCAATGAGCTGTCAGTAGGAATTATACTTCACATCTTGAATTTTAATCTTTTCCTAGGCTAGTGATATGTGGCAGGATACTCTTGCAGTACTGGAAAACAGTGTGTAGCTCTCAATCCACTAGAGTATCATGGGGTAAACAACTTGTACACAGTACTCCTCAGTGGACTATTTTGATAAGCTGTGATGCTCAGTAAGGTAGGGATAATGAATTTATTTTTGACATGCAATATTTTCAAGGACATCAATGATTTTTAAATGGTAGTGCTTATGCTTATAATCATTATTTTGTAAATTTGACCTTTAAGAGTCTTCTCAGTAATTCTGAAATTTCCTCATTGTGTTTTTTGTGTGTGTGCATGCTGATGACATAGAGAGGCTTCACAGGCTTTTAAATGGTAAGATTATGGGGAAAGTATATTAAAAATTCATTGCAGAGATTTCTGTGAAGATGGCAGAGTACTGAGCAGGAACAAGTCAACCTCTCTGAGATCTGGAGTCCAGATTTGGGAAGATAGCAACTTGGGGAAGAGAGGATGGTGGAAGTTAGATCCCCAGGACTCAGGAATGACCTAAAAGAAAGATTTGAGCTTGCAGAGCAAGTAAGGTGGCAAACCACAGCACAGAAAGAGGATGCAAACTGTACCTATCCCCCGACAACAGCTCCTAGCTTTAGGTGTGAGACAGGAATATCAAATCTATAAAGACAGAGTGAGTGAGCATGGGCCCAGAAGCCTCCAGTAGAAGCATGCCAGTGGAGAGGCATGGCAGATACTGTGTACTACAGTAACTGATGAGTGACTCACATCTGGGCAACTGCTGCGTTCCCTGGAGAGATTTCTTTTTGAACCCAGGACTTATAGTGGCTGTACAATGATTTTGGCTCAAGGCTCCCAATATTGGGGTTGTATGGTGGCTGAGTAGGGGATGGCCATGGGAATGTCCAGGGTCACAGAGCCACAGGTAGCTGGCAAGGAACACATTAAGTGTTGCTGGCTGAAGAGTTGGGCTCTACCCTCAAAGCAGGTGGCTCAGGTCAGCCTGAACTTCTGTGGAGTTGCAATGCCAGAGTCAGTGCCCTGCCTCAACCCAGCAACAGATTACTGGGGTTACCCGGCAGGGTCTGGGTTCTGACTTGGACACTACTGTAAAACTGTAGATACTGGAAGATAACCGCAGACTTGAGACAAATATATTGAAATTATTTTCTTTCTCTTTGTTTTTTACTTGTTTTTGTTTTTCCATGATTTTTTTAAAATTTGTTGTATTTTGCTTTGTTCTTGTTTTTCATTTTTGCTTCTTTCTTTTCCTCATGTCTTCATCAGCCTCCCAAAACTTGAAAAGTCTTCCTCTGCTTTTCAGCCTTGCTTTTAATATCTTTCTCT
>PVLA01019600.1:0-11966 GCA_004027455.1 Hydrochoerus hydrochaeris
GGATGTGAGAACTGCCCATCCTAAAATATATGGAACAGAAAGAGGGTCACTGTCATCACATGCTGCTTTTACTGCTTCTACTTTCCACCTTCTATGCCCTGAATTGTCTTTCTCCTCTGCGATGCCCCTATGCCATCCCACCCCGCCTTATAGGCAGCCAATTATGTTCTGAAACTTCTAAAAACTGTAAGCCAAAATAAACTTTTCCTCCTTTAACGTTAGGTATCAGGTATTTTGTCTCAGCAATGAGAAAAGTAACTAAGACAGTTGGTATTTAAAATGAGTCTTTTTACAATCACTAGACTATATTGGAATAAAAATAATAAACTGCTTTTCTTTTGATAATAATATGAAAAGGTTTGTGAACTAAATCCTCTAAGCCAGATATTTGATATACTATATTAATACAGCATGATGGAAAGTATCTAAAGCATTCTGACTTCTTGAAAGTTTATGTTGTGAGAAATTTGTTTTGTAAAAGTAGACATACAAAAAGCATATGCCATTGTTATTACTTAGAATTCAATAAAAGATGGCTTTTGCAAATTATAACTATATGTGTAGGAGTTTCTTTCATAGTTGGCTATATTAGATACCAGAGTAATTTGTTTCATATTTTAAGCATTAAAATGTTTCTTCAAATTCTGTATTTCTATGGCTCTCATACAGCATGTGATAAAAATAACACATAATATTTTGGCAATAATTGAGACATCAAATTCTATAAGCAATTGATTAGATGGAGTAATGATATTTGCAAGGACATCGTGTGCATGCAATATCTGTAAATAATCTTTCCTGGGCTGAGGATATAGCTAAGTGGTGCCTGCCTTGTAAACATGAGGTTCCTGCCTTGCAAACATGAGGTGCCTGCCTTGCAAACATGAGGTCCTGAGTGCAATTCCTAGAAAATAAATAAATAAATAAAATTTCCTAAAAGCTATTAAGTGCAAGATGTCTCAAACCTCATAATTACAAAGAGAAAGGCGTAAGAGAATTTGATTGAATGATTTGCAACTCATTAATAAATATTATAATTAGTAAATATTATAATATTTAACTGTCGACATGTAACCTATACTTACCTTTAAAATAGCAATTAACTACAGACAATGAGCAACAAAATTGGAACTGGCTTTTCCTTCTGAAATGGTTTGTGTTTGTATGATTTTAAATGATGGTAACAGTCTGATGTCACTTGAACCCCATGGGAATTTACAAGCTATAGCGATCATGTAGCTGAAGTCTACAGTTCAGTAACCATAAGAAGGCCATTCTCACTCTCCCATTTAGAAGTCATGTGTTTTATGTGGTCTCTACTACTCATACCTAATTGTAAGTCATCTGGAGGGTTTTGTTGTTGTTGCTGCTTTGTTTTTAAGTTTCATATTTAGTAATGAAGTGTTTATTTGCTTTAAATCAGTTGCTCAGTTTAGGAATACAGTTATTGCCTTACCTAATGCATGTCACTACCTTTTGCAACCTCAAAACTGCAAAAGTGTAAGACTTTGCTTTGAGGAGAAAACTGCAGAGCACCATGTTCCACAATTGTGTCAGCCACATTATATTCCTGGCTGCATCAGGTTCCAGAATGGTGGTGGCCTAGAAAATTTTTTTCCTCAGAATTGGATTCTGAATGCCCAGCAATTCAGGCATTTGACCCCTACAGTCAGGAGACAAGAAAGCCTGGCTAGTGCTCCAGCTGGCAGCAGACTTTGGCATCATCCACGTGGCGCTGGTTTTAGGTGCATGCAGAATACATGAGTTCTGAGGTTAAAAAGGCTTCCACCCAGATTTCAGAAGGAGGCCTGGAAGCCCAGGAAGTTACCTCTGTGAGAGGGCAATCTGTGAAGCTGTGAGAGTGAAGACAAAGGTGTAGATATCACAGCCATTTCACCTTTAAATACATCAGTTAGCTTAGTAGGTGCTTCATAGGTGTTCACTGAATATCTTTCAAGCTGGGGTCCCCCTTTGGACAAAAGAATGACTAACTGGAGGCCTTCATGTCATGTGCCTGTTGATTTTGCAATTGTGTTGTGAACAAAAGAATACTACCATGCACTTTACTCACTTTATTCTTGTTGTTACAGGCAGCTGAGTTAGATAGAAATATTATTGGCAGTCTGACAGGGCTGAACCCTCAAAGGAGCCAGTGCAGAAGGCCAGATACTTTACAACTGTGCGGCAGAAAAATATCTCTGTTATGGGCCATATCTCAAGATAAAAGATGAATCAGATGCACCCACATACCTCCTAAGGATGAGCATCAGGAACTGATATACTAAATAGGTCTCTATCACCCTGAGGCAGCCAGAAGTCACCATTCCAACTCCCTACAAGAGTTGCTTTCTCATTTCCCTTGCTTTTTCATTTGTCCCTGATTTAACCAATTTTACCTGAGCAATTAATCTTATTGGTTGACCATAATTCTGTCCCACCTCATGCCCACCTTGTGAGTTCCCATGTTTTCCCCACCTTAGACCTGCCTCAATTTACAGTTTTATTCTGTAAAATCCCTAGAAAAGACAGCATTTTGAGCAGCTCACTCGAGACCCCTTCTCTCTCTCAGATGAAGCTTTTTTCTCTCAATAAATATATTCTGCTCTTAACCTTCATTGTTCCTAAAACTCATTCTTCGATTTTAGGGAACACAAACTTATACCAGATATCTAGTAGGCTGGGAGTTTCACAATATCACTGTGAACAAACATGTAAGACCTTGTTGAAAGACTCTGAGAATGACCTCTCACTCATTCACTCATTCATTTAGCATGGCTATATTGAGTTCCTACTAGGTACTTGGTACAACTGTTCATTAAAAATAGAATGAATTCCCTGCTGATGGTTCATATATTCTAGTGGAGACAGAAATAATATCCCCAAACCAATGAAGTAACATCAGACCAGTGCTATGGAGTCTTCCACAGGTATAAGAAGATAATGACTGGGGGTGCAGGGCTGTGGGAACAGTCTGATCAGATGAGTCCCCACTGGGCGGGCCACATTTAAGCAATGCCCTGAAGCAGAGAGAAGCCATCCTTGTTGCTGACATCCGGGAAAAGAGCTCATATGAATACCCTAAGGCAAGAATGGGCTAGAGTGGGACCCTGAGAATGTGATGGAAAGAATTTTTACTAATTTTACCAATTCCTCACAGGGATGCAAATGGTTCTCCTAAGCATGATATTAGGCAGTATGCAACACATGTGACATGCACAATGGGCCCAACAGTTCCTGGACCAGTGAGCAAGCACCCCTCTGTGTGATAGGTTTACTGACCTCATGAATGGGAGCACAGCACTGTCACATTTGCCACATCTGAAAACTTCTTTTCAGAAGGTTCCATCCTGCAGCCGTGGATCAGAAGACTCACAATATCTATGCATCTGTGATTGGAGAAGGGGAAGAGAAGTATAGAGTGACAGGAAACATGGATGAGAAGCCGGGTGCACTATGTGGCCATGAAGGCTCTTGTACACACTTGGACTTCTGCCATGCATATCACTGGAGACACACTGGAAGGAAAGATGCTAATGTGATGTGGGGTGTTACTGGACTGGCACAGGACACACACAGAAGAGTGGGTATAGCAGTCTCACAGGAGATGTTCTAGGCATGCAGTAGGAACCTGGAGAGAAAACATTTGGTTGTGGTTGGATTTTCAAAGCAGAGATGGCAGTATTTGCTGATGGTCTCACTATAGTTCATATATGGCTTGTCCCCAAAGGTCCATGTGCATGCCTGGACTTTGGGAAAGAAATCTGTCTGCAGATGCAAACAAGGATGTTGGCACAAGGTGGGTGTTCAGTGTCATGAGACTGAATGCATCAGCCAGGGCCAGAGTCCTTCGCCTTCATTCTGTCCATTCTCTTAATGTATAAGGATGTGTTCTTAGGTTCAAGCGCAGCTTTTGTGTCCTTGCCCTGTTAAGCGTTGCTCTGCTCTTTCACACAAACCTATTTCACTCTTTCAACTGTGCTGTGGTTGTCTGCTACACAGTCACAGATGCAATAAAAATGTTTTCTTTTCTAGTTAGACTGATTTTTTTATAAGGCCAGTACCATGCCTCATTTGCCTCATGCCTTCTGTTGTATAGTAGATGCTCACACATTGGAAACAAAAGATGATGGGCAGATTCAGAGGTTCAGCACCTGTGTGTGTCACCCTGGTGGGGCCAAGAGGCTTTGCCTCATGCAGCAAATCTGTCTGATCAGCTTGAAAAGCAGCAAATACCTCTAGAGTATGTGCTTTCTAGGCAGAGTGGGTATTGAGTACAACACGTAGTCTCTAAGTTCTTACAGTTTCTTTCATATCTACCATGTATATTGTAAAAGCCAGACTTTAATAATTAGATGAATTAAAATGTTTCTATTATTCCTATATATGTTCCTAATTTGGCTGGAGAAGAGACCATTAGATTTTTTTTTCTGTTTTTAATGTTTGAGAAAATCTTTTTTTTTTTTACTTTTATTTCATTTAGTATATGTTTGCAGTACATAACAATTACTTCATCATGAGGAGTTGGTAATGTGCATAACATATCTTTATTCTTTTTTACTTCCCCTTCCCCTCCCTCCATCTCTTGGCATCCTTACTTTTGTAAAAAATCAAGATTCCCATTTTCTATTATTTTGCATTTATTTTGCTGTTTAATTTGTTTATACTTTGGGTTTCTTATAGAAGAAAAACTTGTAGTATTTAAGCTTGTGTATCTGATTTGTTTCACTTACCATTATGTTCTTAAGTTGCATCCATATTCCTAGAAGAAACCAAATTTATCTTTCTTTATGCCACAGAGTATTCTGTGTATAAATAACATGTGATCTTTATTCATTCATATATTGATAGACTTATGGGCTGCTTCTAAGATTTAGCTATCATGGATTGTGGGCTATTAATGCCTAGAATAGCTGAATTTAATGGAATTTCTATTTTTATTTTTTTGAGACGTCTCCATCTGATTTCCATAATGATTGTACTACTTTACATGCCCAGCAATAGTAAAGACTTCCTTTTTCTCCACAGCCTCATCAGCATTTGTTATTATTTAACTTCTTAATGGTGACTATTTTTTCCCCTGTGGTAAGATGGAATTTGAGTGTTGTTTTAATTTACACTTTCTAATGGCCAGAGATGGTGGACATTTTTTACATGTTTATTGGCCATTTGTACCTTCTAAGATGTGCCTATACTCTTCAGCTCCTCATTTTGTGACTAAGTTTTTATTTTGGGGATCTAATATTGCCGAGTATTTTATGTATTCCAGAAATTAGTCCTTTGTCTGAGGTGCAGCTGTCAGAAATTTTTTCCCATTCTATGAGTTGTCTTTTCACTCGTTTCCTTTGTTATGCAGCTTTTCAATTTTACCTCATCTCATTTGTCGACTCTTGATGTTATTTCTTGTGTAACTAGAGGACTGTTTAGAAAGTCCTTGCCTTTGTCTTTCAGAGTTTCACCCATTTAACCTTCCAGCAGGTTGTTTCTATTTTAGTATTTAGATTTTTCATCCATTTGGATTTTAGTTTAGGATATGGCAGAAGTGAGTCTGAATCAGTCTTCTGCATGAGAGCAACCAGTTTTCCCAGCGTCACTTGTGAAGAGGCTCTCTTCGCTCCAGTGTGTTTTTTGGCCACTCTTGAACATTAGATTTGGTGCACATTATTTTTGTTTTTAAATCTGTTGATCATTTGTTTTATTATATTAACCAAGGAAACTTTATATTTGATCACTGAACCGTCCTTCACATTCTTTCACGTAGTATCTTTGTAAATCAGCCTTATTAGAAAAAGATAATTGGATAGCTATTTTGAGATCCACAGATGCTGATTCAAATTCAGTCTCTGGCAATGAAAAATAGAACATTTTCACCTTAGAAAAAGAAATTAAGTTTTTCCTCCAATTTCATTTGAAACTACAAAAGTAACTCATGTTTCACTAGCTCCACATCTTTACCACCATGTTTGATATTTTCCCGACTTGTGTTCTATAGACATTTTATAAATTTAGACTAAAACAGATATATAGTATTTTGCTTCTATACTTAGTATATTTTACTACATTTTTAATAACAGGCATTTGGTAAGACATGATTTTTAGTGACTTTTAAACATTCTATTATAAATGATTCAAAAATATTTTGCTCTTTCTATTTGGGTTGTTTATAAACAATAATTATGGAAATAGATTATTGTGTAAAAGGCACTTTGAGCATTTTAAAGCTTTTGATTAAAGCTTTTGTCCAAAATGTTCTTTAAAAGGACTATAACCAATTTGCATTACCAAAAAATAGCATGTTTGCTCACAACAGTATTCATTAAATGTTTTATTTTGCTAATTTGAGGTGTTAAATATAGCTTTTTAAAAATAATTTCAAATATGAATTTCTTCAATTTTTAAATTTTTTCCATCTATTTTTTACTATTTGGCTTTATTTCTGAATGTCTGTATTTGCCCTATAAATTTGTCTCTTGGGGGATAGTCTTATTTTCAATGACTTGTTAAAAGAGTTCTTTTCATATTAGGTGCAACATGTAAAAGTATTTTTATTTATTAAAAACAGTTAAATATCAGCAACTTCATGTGGTTCAACTTAAAATTATTTATTTTTATATTCATTACCAATATTTTGTAAGTCTTTTGTTCTTGTTATTTTTGTTTGCATATACAAATAATAATTTTAAAATTTTTTTTGAGGATCCATATAGAGCTCCTTTATTTTGTAGTGTTCTCTGTTACCTTTTTTTTGTGTGTGTGTGTACTGAGGATCAAACTCACAACTTTGCACTTCCCAGGCAGGTGCTTGTACCACTGAGCTAAATCCCTGACTCTTACTTTCTTGTAGAGAAGTTTTCCCCCTACCAGAGGACAATAAATATATTTGGAGTTTCACTTTTTAAAATTTAACTTTTAGATTTCATCTGTAATTCTGTTTTAATGTATTGTTAAGGCAGGGGTATGTTTACTGAATGATGAAACAATTACCTTCAGATTCCTAATCTAAACTAAATTGTTTAATTTTTTGTCTCATTGCTACAATCATGAAACAATTATGTATACTAAGAATATAATGTCCTTGACTTTGATTTTGCAAAAAGTATATTATTCTGGTGACTTGTGTTCGCTGATATGCTTTAAGGACCAGAAGTAGTTCAGATACCTTTGTTTCATTAGTATTAATTCTGCTTTTCTTTTGGAAGCAACAGGTTAGATAATGCTAGATTTAATTAGTGGCTCCTTCCAGTATAAAATTCTATCATTCTGATAATCTTATCTGTCTACTCATATGAATGGTACTGTGAAAATGCTCAATAAGTAGTAATAATTTTTTAAAATCTTGGTTGTGCTTTTCCTCTTTATGCCTAAATTTCACTTTATTGTAAGAGAGGTATCTATAAATGTATGTCTGTAATTTTTCTTTCATATAAAAATACTGAGTGATATTATTTATATATTTAGTCCTTTTACAGACATGAGTCAAAGTCTGTGTCCACATTAGATGTTTCAGACAGCAATTACACTGATTTACTTGAATTTTTAAATCTTGCCTTAGTGTTCTTGTGAAAAACAAAATGTAATGTTAAATGAGTTCATCTATAGTCTAAATTTCTGTTACTTGATCTAAATTATACACAGGGGCTCTGGTGCCATTGATAACATAAAAGTAAATTAGTTCAGTTCTAGAGTTAGGTAATTTAGTCTAAGAAATATATCCACAGTATCTTCCATTATCCAGAGTCTTCCTGTTTGATAGGTTCCAAAATTTAATAGGTTCTGATATTTTTTTTTTAGATAAATCTCTTTTATTTGAACTGGCAGCTACTTGCTGTCTAAAACAATGGATGAAAACTGACTAGTAATAAACTATACAATTAAAAAACTAAATAAATTTGAGTGTGGAGAGATACTTGCATGGGTTCTTGCGGGCTTTCCTATTTTATGGACTACCCAAAAGATGAGTTGAAAATGGCAGTTTGAATTGAAAGAATGGATGATTTCTATAGTCTCTGAGAAGCCAAAGACCTACCCTTTAACATTCTAGACCTATGTCCAAACTGAAGCTGCTCTTTTATTCTCCTATGTGTATTTGTAAGTGTACGTGTGTGTGAGTGTGCCTATTGCTTAGGCCACATATAAAATATGTAATATAGATTACATATATAATTCACAAAATTTGCTTTAAAAATATTCTTATATCAGTAAAACAAGATTATATATATATATACCAGACCACTGGTTGGACGCTTGACTAAAGACTCGGTGGGAGTCCAAGAGCTTCCTGAGCTCCAATCCCTAGACCGTTGTGGCCCCAGAAGTCTGAAAGGAGATTCCAGTCCCTGCTCCAGAGAGAACTCCGGCTCGGCAGAGCTGCAGTTAGAACGTTCTGGCCACTAGGTGGCTTAAGCAGTCTGCAAAGACAAGCCGAGGCCCAAATGTACTATGGGGTTGCTGTTCGCACTTTACTTTAGGAAATTCCATTTTGAGGACTATTCACTTTCTGAGGTAGATGACAGGGGAAGTCATACAATTTAAAAATTTAGTGGGAATCATCTAACCTCACCCTCTTATTTAGAGCTAACATTTAGGAGACTTCTCCAAATTGACTCTTAGTCTAGTTCTCTCCCTGCTGTGTCAGTGACAACTAGCTGTTTTCATTTTCTGATGCCACATCCACAGGGCTTTGCGGCACTGACTTCTGGGCCCTGGAGGAGGTGCACGCTGGAATGCAGTGTGTAAGGCCGGCAGTGAAGTGGGCATGGTGTTCCTTACAGGAAGGATGGAGCAATGGTTAACCCAGTTGTGCTTCTATATTAATGAGATGGCCCTTTGCAGTGATCCAGAGTTGGAAATTTAGATTTTTATTTATCCAGAATAAACCCAGACTTCTACAACCGATGTCTTGTTGTTTGCTTTCCTTCCTGTACTCTGCTTCCGATGAATAGCAACATTTTTTAATCTTCTATTTCATACTTTTTTATATTATATTTAACTAATTACTAACCTTTAGAACAGGGTTGGATTTTTTTTAAAAAAAAATCAAAAGCCACAGTAGCAAATGTAACTAAAACTTTATCAACTCAAAATAACTTATGCAAGGATGACATTTTTCCTGCAAAAACTAATGAACAAGCAAAGACAATATTCCTTTGAGCTACTTCCTTTAGTAAATTCAGAAAGATACAGTGAGTTTTATTTTTAAAATGCCAAAGTTACCCACAGTGCCTACATTATGAACATAGCAGTGAAATAGAGGTGAGGGAGCCTAAGAAAAAGAAGAGAGGAGCCAGCTTGCTGCCCTGGTAAGTGGCTGGGGCCTGATAAGCCACAGCCTCCCCAGGGCGAGAACTATCGGCATTTCCTGAGGTCTGCACCATGTTGCAACTTGGGGCGCTGGGAGAACAGGCAGCCATCTCACTGCTCTGGTAAGCGGCTGTGGGCGTGCCAGTGCTCAGGCTATGAATCAAACCTCCATCCATATTACCCCCCCTTCCCTAGTAAGTGGTAGACAGAAGTCTTGAGTATCTCTTGGGAGGATGAAAGTATGCAGTGTGGCATGTAAAAGGATTTCCTTCTACCATCTCTTTGAAGGCAAATATTTTTTATCACTGTTTTGCCCAGTTCTTATTAATGGTACTGCTCTATTCAATACTCTGTTTTTATAAGTTCAATATTTCCTTCCATTTTGCTCTACCTGATTGAAAAAACAGCTAATGTGAAGAGAATGGGATGTACTATTGTGCCTATTGCTGTTGTCCTGGTGACCTGCTGTGAGGTTCTGTGCCAATTTCACTGCACTGTCTCAGATGGCTTTGTTCTGTCTTGGTCTGCTGAATTTTGCTACCTTCAAATTAAAAAGAAAATTAAAAATTAAAGTAGATAACAAAGTAACAAAAGACCTCCAAAAAACTCCCAACCCCACCAAAGCTGATCCATGGGCACCAGTGAGGAAAAACTCAAAAACAAAGCAACAGAAGGTGATTAAAAAGTAGATAACAACAACAAAACAGATCAGTAAAGTACTGAGCAAGCTGAAACAGGATATAACTAAACAGATAATGGACTTAAAAAGCAAAAGGAGGAAAAGAAACTGCTCTTTAGAACAGGGTTGGATTTTTTTTTTAAAAAAATCAAAGGCCACGGTAGCATATGTAACTAAAACTGCATTCAGGTTTAAGTGTGTAGGATTGATAACCATGTTGCTAAGTTTTTATTGCATCATTGAGCAGAATTATTTGCAGCCTCACTGTTTGAATGTCTACTTTGTATGCTTTAATTTTGTAACTTGAACAACTATATCTAAGAAGACAATATGTAATTTATCCATTAGTGATTTCTTACTGTTTATTTTTTTCTCTGAAATTCTGTATTGTTTCTACCCTTTTCTCTGTTTTGCTTTTTTTTTCTTTAAATAATTTTTTTTTTTAAAGGAAGAGGGAAAGGATAGTGGTTTTGTCCTTTTTGTGTTACTCTAATAGAAAGCCAGAGCCTGGGTGATTTATAAACCAAAGAAAGTTATTTGGCTGCATGCTGAGGATTGAGGAGCTCAAGATCCAGGGTCCTTGTGTGCTGAGGGGCTTCTTGCTGCCCTGTCCCATAAAGCACTCAGGAAGGCAAGAGTGCAGCATGACCAAACTGGGCAGCAGCTGCAGAACTCCAGTAACCAGTGTTGGTCTACCCACCAGGTGGAGCCTAGGTTGCTAACTCCTCCAGAGATCCCACCTTAACCCTGCTGCACTGGGACTTGATTCTCCCAGGCTTTTGGGGACCATATTCCAACCAGAGGTGGAGGGACATGGATGTCTAAGAGCAAAGAGTGGCAGAGAAATTGCTACTACTTAGCCAATCAGGCTGTTTCTCTCTAAGAGTAGAGCAAAAGAGAGAACAAATCCAAGGACTCTGAGGGTATGAGTGTGGCAGTAGCAGGTCTGAGACATGTGTCGGGCCTTAGATTAAGGAGGAGAAAGGACAGGAACAGAGCAAAGTGCACATTTTCCTTAAAAGCCTCCCATAGCATCTCCAACCTTCAACCTTCTGACCTTGGATGGACTTGATCTTGTTTCTAGCCTTCCCATGTTCCCTACGCAGCCAGTGGCCCAGTGCCCTCCATAGGTCACACCTCCTTGCAGCTTGTTATGGTTTGTGTCTGGATGTCACCTGAAAGCCTCATACAGTCATGGGGGTGGGCTTCTAGAATTTGTGACTGACTTTTGGTCCAATACTGGGATTAGAGATGTGAGTGCTAGAGTGGGTGTGGCCTACATACAATATAAGGGACGGAAAGTCTTCTTTCTGCACTCCTCCCTTTTTGCTGTTATTGGTTTTACTGTTTTTCCACCTCCATGAACTGTTCCTTCTCTGCCATGTGCCACTCTTCCTTGGTGCTAGTGAATATGGACTGAGACCTTTACAAACCGTGAACTAAATAAACTTTTCCTTCCTTTATTTTGAGTGTCAGGTATTTTGTCTCAGCAGTGAGAGAAAAGTAACTAAGACACAGCCAGTCCCCAGGCTTCACAGCAACAGGGTGAGTATCAGCAGCTCTGGAGAACAGGGTTTGCCAAGCACTCACAGCCCAAGTGGCTCTTTTTTAAGGTTTCTTCTTATCTGTATAGAATCTTAATACTGTGGAACATATAAATGATGTTTGAAACAATTAAACTGCATCTTTGTAGAAAAACTTTAAAAATAGATATACAGTCATTTTATTATGAGTATGGTAAAGCTGGTTTGAGTAAAAGATGTAGTCTGTCAGGACTAAGTCTACTGAGATTTTTTTTTAGCAGGACTTGTTTTCTCTCCCTCACTGTAGTGACTTAAAAGAGTGACAATAACTCTCAATGACAAGGGTCACTTACAGTGTTCCTATCTGGAGACACACTCTTCAACTATAGTTAGAAGCAGGGAAGTTGAGGGAGCCACTCGCTTCCCCTCATTCAACTATAAAATATCACCATCCTAATTATTCTCCA
>PVLA01019601.1:0-11911 GCA_004027455.1 Hydrochoerus hydrochaeris
TCGTGTCTTTGGGCATGTTCAGGTGGCTGTTGAGGTTCAAAGCCCGCTCCTTGGAACTCTTTGACAGGCAAGTCTTTAATAGGTGGGACACGGCAGCATCCACAGTCTCTTCCCAGCCCTGTAGGCAGAAGACAATGCTGCGTTTACGCAAAGAGGACAAAGAGCCAAGTGGGCACTTCACTGCTGACCAGGCTGTGTGCATGATCACTCATGGGCAAGTGCTGGAACAAAACTTGGGGTCTGTGATGCTCCAAGCCACCTTGGCCTGAGACTCAGCCCTGTCCGCTGTTCATCTTGAGCAAGTCACGGATTTCTCTTGACCACTCTCTCGAGGTCCAGCGTGACCGATACGATCTATGAGAAGTGTCCAGCCCTGTGTCAGGCAGAGGACAAGTAGTGACAATCAGGTTAAACTTCATGCAGTCCATTTGATGATTTGGGAAGCTACTTTATATTCTGCTCAGGAAAGATGGCCTATGCTGGGGACGTTTGGGCAGCTCAGGGGCACCTCTCTGAAGCAGAGAAAGTTTATCTCAGTTATGGTGTCACAGCTGACAAAAGCCAAAGGGCACACTTCAAGAGGGATTAGGCACCATGGCTCGAGTAAGTGGCCATTGATCCAGGGAGAGAACCAGCTAGACAGCTTCTCCTGAGATCCACGCCATGTTGGAACTTAGGGCACTGGGCAACAAAGGAACTCGCTCACCTCCCTGGTAAGCAGAGGGCTGAGAATCAAACATCCCACCCCCCAACATTAGCAAATGGGAGCCAGAGCTCTGAGCATCTTTTGGGAGGATGATCGTATGCAATGTAGCAAATACGGAGGATTTCCTTCTACCATCTCTTTGAAGGCAAATATTATTATCACTGTTTTGCTTTGTTCTGATTAATTGTATTGCTCTATTCAACACTCTGTTTTGATAGGTTTTATGATGTTCTGTATTAGCTTTGATTTTGCTATACCTGATTGAAAGGACAATTATTGTGAAGATAAAGAGATATAATATGGCACCTATTACTGTTATCCCGGTAAACTGCTGTGAAGTTCTGTACCAATTTTACTGCATTGTCTCAATTGACTTTGTTCTTCTGTACTTTACTACCTTCAAAATAAAAAAAGAGAGGGATTTTGTGAGACACAGGGCCCATCCAGTCCCACTTCACTATCAAGTGACAAAAAGTGACCCAACATGGAAGTGGAACATTACTCCACTGTGCTGGGAATAGTGTGGCAGTGAAGTACCACATCACCTTTGGCACCATGAGGGCTGCAGTTCCAGGGCCTCAGCACTATCAATACTGTCACAGAGGATGTGTGTACCAGCAGCCCTGGCTCAGAAGGGCCTCCTATACATAATAGGATTTCCTGTTACAAGGAATAGTCAGTCAAAAAGTAAGGCTACATTTCCTTCCCCTGCTGACATAAATTTGTACCTTAACTTTCCCAGGGAATTCTATAACAATGCAAAGGACTGTAATTATTAAGCTCCTAAGAACACAATAACACATTTCTGTTTTCAAATAGTAGATCACTTCTACTAAAGAGATTGAATGCACTTGAAAAGAAAAGAAAAAGTCATGCAAACTGCTATCCACTGTGCCAATATTTCTTCCAAATCCAGATTCTACACAATCAGGTCCCAAACACTGTGCTGTTGTTTCTGTCACTGGCAACTTCTCTGGGGTCAACAGATCACAGTGGACACCAGACAAAAGTCTGACAGAGTCTATTTGGAGAGTCAAGTACCAGTACCATTTCTCTATTCCTCCTTGCTCCACTGCTGTTTGCAAGGTGACAAATCTTACTCACCTCAGCTGTTACGGTGATAATGAAAAGCAGATCTAAACAGAAATCAGGAAGAGCAAAGATTGTTCATCCCCACACCAAGTCCAAATGAAGCAGCTGCCTGAAACAGCGTCATCTGAAATATTCAAGGACCATGTGTAGTTTCAATGTGAAAAGATTCATGATGACTGCAAGATTTCCCAAAGCCATATGAAAGATATATAGTCAGTTTTCTGTCACTAGGAGAGAATACCTGAGATACTCAACATATAAGGAAGAAAGGTCTACTTTGGCTCCTGGTTGCAGAGGTTTTAGTGCATGGTAGCTTGCACCTTTGTTTTCAGGCCTTGCTGAGGCAGTGCGTCATGGTGGAGACAACGGCAGAGGAGCTGCCTGTCACAGCAGCTGGAAACTAAGCAAGAGGGAAGAGGTAGGGAGCCAGGCTTGGTATTGCAGTCAGTAATCCTAGCTATGCAAGTGGCTGAGGATTGCAGATTTCAGCCAGTGTGAGCAACTTAACTAGAACCCATCTCAAAACAAAACAAAACAAACAAACAAACAAACAAAAGAAGAAAAAAGAAAAATAGAAGAGTCTGGGGATGTAGCTCAGAGGTAAGCACTTGTCTAGCATAGGAAAGGCCCTGTCAACCTCCAGCACTACATCTGTGCTGCCCGACATGGTAACTGCTCAGCACGTGGGGCTATGGAACGCAGAAAGATAGCCAGTGAAAGCCTAATCCTCATTTTATTTCACTTTAGTTTATTTAAATTTCATGAGTCAAGTGTGCATCATATTGCACAGCATAGGATTAGAACATTGCCAACAATGATGAAGTCAGATCACACAGGACGGATTGAAGTGTATTTACTGAGGTGTGCTGTGAGTCTAGAGAACTGCCTGAAACATTAGTAAGCAATGCTTACTAGATGAAGGAATGGGTAGGTAATATATCAGTGTTATTAGGCCAGTCCTGAAGTATGGAAGTTTTACAGATTTTGGCTTCTGTGCAGCATCTCAGAAGGGAGCTGTGTCCTAAATCACAAACGCACACACACAGACTCAGCCAGCAACAGCCCGCACTGACGCTGTGTAATAGATATGGTATTTTCTATACAACTTCAGCCAGGTAGAGGTCAGCAGCGTGTTTAAATTCCAAACTGGAGATGCAAATGCTCTGAAATAGCCTCAGCTCCTAAACTGAAAAGTATGCAAATGATTCCTAGAGGTGCAGATGACCAGTAGAATATATCCGTAGCATCTACAAGCCACTCCAATTGATTCTGCAGCACCATCATTCAATAAATACATAAAATGTGAGAAGGCCCATTTATATATTGTGATACATACTACTGTGAATAAAACTTCACTATCACAGGAAGATGCTAGTAATAATTACAGAGTATCACATCTACCCACAGAACTGAGTTCAAGAGCACTTTCTGCAAATACCAAATATAACATTTAACCTTTCTCTTATAGTGAAAGGGGTTAACCTAACAAACACGCAATTGGTATATAAAAGTTCAGCATCTTAAAAAATATATAATAGCAAAACAGCACTTATTTACCCATAGCAAAACAAACAAACAAAAAAAAATGGAAAATCATTGCTAAAGAAACATTAAAAAAAACAAAAACTGATTCTGTTCCAAATACAATGCTATTTTAGCAAAATACTGATAATGTAGTACAAAGAGCATTGCCATTCTTTGCATTATTAAATTCTAAATTTTTCTGCTTTAGGAGTCTGATACAATTAGGGAGAAAATATTCCAGAGTTTACTGTTGACTTTTGCCTGCCTATTGACAAATGGCATCTAAATAACAACACAACCAATCATTATGCAGAACTGTCTGAAACATAAGTGCGGTAAATAAAGTATCTTATATGTATTTCGTCCTTATCAGCACTGTGGAGACATCTGACCTGGAGCTGAGAGTCTCTTCTGCAAATGCTGTCCCCATGTCTAAAGTTCCCCCACTACCCACACCATGTACTCTGCCATCTACCCTCAACCAAACTATCCAAATTACATGCAGATTTTTGTGGTATCATAATAACTTCAATATGGAATATATTTCCAACATTCTGGTAAGAGACTCCTTTCTTCCCTGCCTCACCCTCCTTCCAAGTTATTTCGGGATTGCATATTCCATTTTCACATCTCAGTGGGATACCCAACACAGCACTCATTTGTGAGGGCTAAAGCATGGGCGGGGGGTTGTGAACTAGCATGTCAAAGATGCACACTGTAGCTGTATGTCTTAAAGAAAGAAAAAGGATTTCTTTTCCTCTCAAGACATATAAAGTCTTAGCAGTGTAAATTCAAAGTGAACACCACAAACTAATTAAAGATGAAGAGCACAATGAACAGTATTAAAGTGTCTTTTTTATCACTTTTCTCCAAATTATTTTTTATTATCAGATGTGTTATCTCATTAGTGACTCCAACAGACATAACACGCGTGCACACCTAATCTCAGCAGATTCCGCGGAGTTGAGTTTCCCTCTGCTGTCTTGGGAGGTCGGACGGAGATCAGGGCTCTGAGAGGAGGCCACGTGTGCTCACCTGCCCCAGGCTGAGTCCGCTCACCTCTCTCAGACCCGCGAGGCTGCTCCTCATGATCTCTAGTGCAGGAAAGACCACGATCTGTCTGAGAACCAGTTGCTACATTTAGAGGCTTCGCTTCCTGAAGTGCTTCATACCTCAGGGACAGCTTCCTGACTAGGACCTGTGCAATCACACAGGTCCCTGTGAGAGAAAGAACTCCTGCCTGGTTTAGTGTTTTGTCACCATCTTAATAATTTCACCTTTGAATTGATGCTTTGTAAGTGAGGGGGTAATAAGGCCTGCAGGTGGGAGGGGAAATGTCTGCAATATGCATCCCTCACTCCCAACCTATTGCCTCCTGCATCTTACTCACACAGCCCAGTAAGCTACAAGCTCTCATGGCCTTATGAAAAAAGCCATAGTGGCCCAAATGCAGAAAAGGTGTGTGATGTCTGGACTAAAAGGTTATTCAGATACTGATGGCCTAAAGGGCTTTCCACTTGAACATAGTTTGAATAAAAAAGAAGACAAAAGAATTCAAAGAAATGTGAATGGTTGCAAAAGCCCATGGTATTAGTACTCCTGTATCATCCCTGTGTTTTCCAGCCACTCACATGAAAATGGTAACACAGGAGGGAAAGGAAAGATGGGAAACACAAGGTCTCATTTCCTTCCTCATCAGTAACCTGGGGTACAGTGTTGGTAGATGTTGTCTCCGATGGGTCATCTTGATTGTGTGAACTTGACTGACTTGAGGGCCACACCAGCAACTGGGGAAGCACACATTTGGGTGTGTCTGGGTGGATCACAGAGCTGTGACCTTGGATACTCTACCTGGTTCCTCAACCCTTCCCCTCTGGTGCTGTTTCCCTGCAGTATTTCTGGCCACCATGAACTAAGCATCTTTGCTCCATCATGCCTTTTCAGCATGATATTTCTGTCTTGGAGTCAGATGAACCAAATCCCCTAAAATCATGAGCCAAATTAAACCTGCATGCCTTTAAGTGTTGGTTGTTATGTCCCAACAATGAGAAAACTGCCAACCATAGGCTAATATTAAGAAGTGATACAAAAAGTTAAGTCTTGAGCAGCAATGCCACAATTCTGCAGGAAAAGAGTAAATTTGAACATACAAGCTATCAAAATGCAAACTGTGTAATTTCATTGATTCTTCATAGTTTAATGTTCTCATATCTCATATTTGCATTTCTAAGTGGTGCTGCACATTATAAAGGTTGGTGGTAGAATCCATTCTAGCAATTTAAATTTTTAATTTTCTTTACTTAGAAGGTCATGAAATAGCAAATTAAAAGAGACTATGACAGGTCAAATGAGAGAGATCAAAGAAAGAAAAAAAGATTTACTTTTAATACAGCAGTACTCCCTTATGTGCAGGAGAGATGTCTCATCCAGTGGGTGCCTAAGTGTTGAATCCTAGATTTACTGTGTCTTCCTATGCATGTACACCTATGATAAAGTTTAATTTGTAAAGTGGGAACAGTAAGAGACTGACAACAATAATGATAAAATAGAAAGTTATAATAATATATAGTCAATATAATGTAATATAGAGCCTTGGATGGTGAATAGTTTGGTCTGTGAGTGTTCTGCAAACATTTCTGAGAAATTTTAACTTCATAAACAAGTGATGTCTTGCAGTATAAGTAATACTTCCTGCTGGCTGAACAATCTGTGGTCACAACTGATTGTTTTTTTCTTCTCTCTCTGGTTTGATAAAGAAGTGCTTTGAATTACAAGTGAATCATTGCCACAAACTCAGGTTTTACTGTACTAGTGTAAAGGTTATGTAAATGTGGTCTGTTTCTCTCCCTCAAAAGTCAGGACAAATGTTAATATTTCTAGACCATGGTTGGCCACCAGTAACAGAAATCTCAGGCAGTGAGACCAAGGGGTCACTACGGTGCCTGCATTAACAGTATTTCATTTTTTCATACATTCTGAACAAGGGATCTGTGTGATGTTGTACACCAGGCTGTAGAAATCCTATCTCTGGACCTGCCTTTTTTCTCTGGCTGTGACACCCTGTGTGTGTTCACCCTGGTCACCTTGTTAGAAGCAACATTTTCTCTTTCACTTACCAAAAAACAATGACTCTGCTCAGCCTTGTGCCAAGTACTGAGGTTATAAAAAGGAGTTTTCTTGCCCTCAGGTGTATTAGGGAGATGAACAAATACACAACAAAAGGTAGGTACGTAACTTTAATAAGGGCTACAAATAATACAGGTCAAATGTCAAACCACATTAGCAATAACCATCAGTAACCTTCAGCATGCTACTTACTTCTCTCATTAAATTCCTAACAGCTTATTGCGTAGGTCCTGCTACCATTTCTGTCTTTTAGCTACAGAGGCTGAGATTCAAGACAACTAAAACTGGACCACAGTGATTTTTTATTCAGGGGTTGAACCAGGAACTGAGATCACCTTCGAAGTCTTTTTGCTACTAAACCTGAGATCATATCATTCATTCTTATCAATATAATTCTAACTATTGTATCCTTTATCTTTTGTTGTAGACAAATGTCTCCATTTTTAGCATCACAAACACAAGCAATGTTGAATAATAATAAAGGTTGTAATTGCATTTTATCAATCTCCTAATAATCCATGTTTTGCCACTAAAAATGTTTGTTTGCAATGTATATTTTCCAATTTATTTATTAGTATTTTATTTAGGTTATACACTATAGCTTTTTGTTTTTGATCATCTAAAAATTCTTTGACCCTACTTTAGAAAATTTGATTTGGCTGTTACAATGTTCGCTTTCAAAACTATCTAGATGACTTTGTTCACTAAAATATGTTTCATTGGTTAAAAACATGTGTTTTGAAAGGAGACAGGCTTAGGTCTGAATCTTGACTCTTCTGCTCGCTAGTTTCTGAAATGTACTCAACTACCAGAGCCCAAAGTTTCCCATGTGTAAATGAAGATGAAATCAGAATATTAACTATTTTAACTACTTAAGATTAAATGAGACAGTTCTTTGGAAATAATAAAAATATGACATATTAAACACTTAAAAATGTTTCAGTACTATTATTTTTAGCAACATGTTCACACATCTGAAATTAAAAATGGATTGGAAACATTTTCTTCCCTGAGACTGTTTCCCCCAGTACAACAATCTAAATTCAAGGATCTCTAATTTCCAAGATGTTTATTATTTCTTGGTTTAAAAAAAAAGCACAGGAAAAGTAACCCCTGAATGCCAGAATAGCACCTGATGGCCCCATATATCTCTATGTCTCAAGGGATCTATGATGTTTTTATTTAAATACTCATCCCATGGAAAATCCAAATACCACTCTCATTTTCCCCCTTTGTTATCAAGGTGATCTCGGTTCTCTCTGACCTTTGCAGTGATTCAGTAAATAACAATGGCTGAACTGTCTCTTCTGGTGGAAAAGGAAGGGATTAGTTAATCTGAAGTTTTACTGCCACCATTCTGGCTGTCAAATGACTGCTTCTCTGGCTGCTGAGTGATGGATGGACAAGCACATAAAAAGCAGAGAGGATACCACACAAAAAAGTACTGTATACCTATTTTTAAAATAACGCTGGGGTGGGGGGAGGCCTTTTATTATGGCTTAGAGAAAAGCAAAGCAATAGTTTTGAATACAGCATTCATGTGATACCCTAGAAAATGCAGACAGCTACGTGGTATCTTCCCAAGACCCAAATCTGTTCAACAACCCCAGCTGCTCCCATGCAGGCTTGTGGGTCCTCACCAACTCCTGCACATCCTCCTGCAGTGGCAGAAATGCTGCTTCCAGAATAACGACCTGGTTGGCGCTGAGCTTCTGCCACAGCCCAATCATCAGGATCACCGAATGGGTGGCACTTTTCAGCCTGGTGAACGCCTGAAACAGACTGGCTGGGTTTTCTTCCACTGCTTCTGCCAGAGCAATTACCTGCACAGAAGGCAAACTGCAGTGAGGGAGAATTCACCATTCTTGAGCCCTCCACAAGTCACATTTGTTACATTTTTGGTTTTCTTTAAAACAACTTGATGGACTCTTGTCTTCCACAAACCCAAGCAATGTTGAATAGTAAGAGTTTATCATTCATCTGCTCACTTCATTCTTTTAAAAAAAATCTCCAAACTGATTCCAAATCCATATGGCCAGGAGATGAAAACAGCCATGAAATCAGCTCAATGGGGACATTGTTCAGTGTCTGCTGCAGTCTATGGCAAAATAAATAACTGCTAATAAAGTTATAACAGTCTTTATTACCAGCCATGGAGAATGACCAATTAAACATTCTCATCCAAACAACTGCATTTGCCTTGTAGTTCAAAATAAGTTCATTATGCCTTTTTTCAGAAAATATCTGTCTTCCTCTGATATTAGTCTTTATATATTACATGGTTTTGGGACATCTGATATTTCCTTACTATTTCTAAAAGGCAGGTAACGTTTAAACATTTGGTCACTTGAGTAAGGTCATTTTTAATGCAAATGTCAGGCACCACCCACAGGGACCTGACAGTCAGGGTGTGATAGCTTTACAATGCCAAATCTACTTAGGGTAAAAATTGGAAGGAGTGAGTGAAGTTTGCTCTCCTTATTATTATTATTATTTTTTTATCTTTTTAAATAATCGTGAGGAACAAAGAACTAAAGAAACAATTGGATGGAACATCCACGGCTGTTCATTGATGTTTTACTTTATTGTAATGTCATGGTGAATTTTGTGCTCATTAAAAGTAATGAACTGCCTGCCATAGTGGCTCAGTGTGTGTGACGTCCCCAGAACAGGAAGAGTCAAGTCCAGGCAGTGAGCCCCTTTGTGTAAGCACCTGCTAGCTCAAGGGCCAGAACGCAGATGGGATTTGGACGGAGCCTGGTGCAGATGAATCTGTCTGGTGATGTTCCATGGCTTAGTGACCCGGGCCCAGTGGGCTTGTTAACAAGTCATCTTTCACACCAGTCAAGGCCATAGCTGTGTGGTCTCTCAAGTTCCCTGTGGAGAGAGGGCTGTGAGGGGCTGTGAGAGAGCACACCAAAGGCCCTTGTCTGAAAACCCTAGTCAGCAGGACTCTGCCCCTTGGCTGCAGGTTTTGAAGCAATCATAGTTCCCACTAGGCTCTCCAGAGAGCCAGGGAGTTTGACCCAGGACCAGCACCACATAAAGTACATTGGCTTCCCATGTGCCTAGACTGTGCTTTCCACTGGGGTTCAAGAGAAGTAGACTGATATCACACAGCCCACAAGGTCTCATAATTTGTTGGAAAGAAAACTTACACACACAACCAATTAGTAGGAAAAAACATTACTATAATTGTCAAAATTGTGCAAAACAGCAAATATAAAAGAAGTTAGCAGGGGGATAGATCGCTGTGGGCCAGAGTTAATATCCCTGGGGCCTCTTTGACTCAGAAAAACTTGAAACTCATCCTTTTTCCATTATTTCAAGAAATTCTCTTGAAGAGATGAGGAATGTCCACTTTCCTTAAACCAAAACAGCTGGAGTCCTATGTTTCCCCCACCTCACAATGATTACAGTGGACTTCTGTGAAATTCTAACTCTATACTCTTTTTTTCTTCCTGTGAATGTTAACAAGCCTCCTGTAGGGTAATTATATGGACATAGATGCTTCTTGTAAAAAAGTCCAAATCACTCAGAGACAAAGGTCATAAACATTTACTGAGTTTCAGGTATGTATAAGAATTTGCAGGAGGCATTGTAGGGAACTTGCAGGTGACAGATCTAATCTCTATCTATGTCTCAGTTATATTTTTCTCCTTGATAAGATGAAATATCCAAGACCCAAAGTTAAAAGGGGAAAGGTTTATTTATTTCACAGTTCATAGAGGTTTCAGTCCATACCAGCTGGCTCCAAAGCAGGGTAGTGCATGGCAGAGGAGCAAGAGTGCATGGCTGTGGAAGATAGCAAAAGCAAGCAAGCAAGAGACTAGACTCTTTCTGTCCCTTATATTGTATGCAAACTACCTTGTCCTAGAATGGGTGTCGCACTCATACCCTTACCCCTAGCCAGGCCTATGCCAAATCAATCGGTGGATTGATTTACTAGTCATATACCCTTAATCCCAGCATCACACACTCTAGTTTCGGCTCCCTCTGAATAGGCCCTATGACTGCATGAGACTTGGGGGGACATGTAGACACAAGCCATAACAACCTGCAAAGAGTTTGTAACAAAGAAGGGAAAATGGGTCAAGGACACAAATGGTGACCCTGTAAGGAAGATTCTAGAGACTCTACAGGAAGATTTCATAAATTCATGATGATTCTTTTAAGGAAAATGTCCCCAATTAATTGAGCATAGACAACATGCCAGGCATTGTACTCTGGGCCACACTGGATCAGTGTCTTCAGCCATCAGTCTTCCAGATGATGTAGTCAGCACCATCTCTCTCACAGATGAGGACTCTGAGGAGCAGTTACCTGAGGGATCTGTCCAGTATTGTACACCAGGTGTGCAAACTTTGTGTACAGAGAGGGACCCTGTGTGTGGCTTAATGTTCTACTGTCACTGTCCTGATGTTCCTAATAATTTTATTCTGGAACTTGTGTTTTGTATTTGAATCAGTGGGATGGTGGAACATACACAGGCATGGAGATGAGTTCATTCCCTCACAGGAGTTAAATGCTCTTACACTTGCATGTAATTCCAACATTGACAATAGAAAGAGTACTGGAGACATTTATGCTAACAAGTTAAATTTCTAAATTTGTCCTCACTTGGAAGATATTAAATAGAAAACAGGAAAACATCATTGGAATTTGTGATAGAGAGACCACTGAAGAAAGGAAGGCTTTCTATTTTAGCAGCTGTTTTAGCAGCCCTTTCTCCTCACCTTTGTACTGAAGACCTGTCATTTTCATCTCCCACAAGGATCCACAAACCAAGCAGCCAGCCCGACCATGTGCCTAAGAGTTGAGAGAACAGGATTCGAACTCAGTCTGTCTCACCCAAAGCCTATGTGAGATGGTGAGCACTCCTTAGGCTCAGGGATGGTTGTGCTACCACCCCTGGCTGAGACTGTGTGGCTTCAGGAAGTTTGAGAAGGTGAAGGGAGGGGCAGTGGGTTGCTGGGGCTGGCTGGGGGTCAGCCTCGCCCAGCTTGGGAGAAAAAAAGTAATTGTTCAGTTTGTAGGAATTGTGTCAGGCAGTTGTTAACTACAACCATCGTTAAAGATTAGATTACATAAACTTAAAACTAAACAAGTTACACTAAAAGAAAAGTAATAATCACTCAGAACTCAGTACTTCCTACTATTATTTAGGCACCAAGGTCATGCCTAGTGTTTCTGCATGTTGGAGATACTTAGCAATGGTAGGCTCTTACTATTCAGAGATCTCATGCTGGCAGCTCAAATCAGTCACCCGGAAGTATTTACAAGATGGAAATCAACAGATGCTAAGATCCAGGCCTTCTACTCTCCTATGAGAGAGCCTGTTGCCAAATACCAAATACCTGAGAAGTGCTGTCTGAAATGCAACCTAAAGCAGGCACCGTGGGCAAGAGGACTTTAAAAGGGATGGAAACAACTAGAACAATGCAGAACAGTGGAGGCTGCTTT
>PVLA01019602.1:0-11958 GCA_004027455.1 Hydrochoerus hydrochaeris
TCACAGGAATTTTGTAAATCCTCCTCCATGAGCTCTTTCATTTAAAGCTTTTGTATAAACTCTCTCATACTACTCACAGAAGGTAAAATTTCACAATTAGTTTTCACAAAGTTATCTAGAAGGTTTCTAGTAACTCCTCTGGAGTTTCTATTTTCGATTTCATATTGAGTATTACATGAAAATATATATATGTGAATTATACAAATTACAATTATCAGTACAAAACATTACAAGATCCTTGTGCCCAATTCCCACATGCGGTGTCCTTTTCCTGGAGAAGCGATTCCTTGAAGCGCTCTCCTCCACCCATGGACCTTGTCACAAGGCGTGGATGGACTAGGATGCAGCAGGTTCAGTAAGCCCCAGCCACCAGTCTCCAAAAATGTATTTGTTATGAAGAACCAAGGGCAGGACAGATGTCCAAACCCAACCTCCACCCACATCGCCTTGCTGCTTCTCTTCTGCATGGTCCCTCTGGTCAGAGATAGGGAGACTGAAGGCCAGGTGTCCACATAAGACATTCACTTTCCCAACAGTGAGTGATGGTATCCCCTCCACTCTCAGTGGTGGGGCAGGGGTGTGGGTGGGTTTTAGTAAGTGAGAGGGGTGGAAAAACTGTCTGCCATAGAACTTTGTTACATCACAGATCTGACCAATGACTCACCAAACCCAGCTTCTCTGGAGAATTAAAATGATTTTTTTGGTTTTCTTTGAGAAATGACAATGTAAGATATTAAAATATTACCAGGAATGGAAATGTTTAGAGTATTGAATACCAGTGTGAAAAAACAGCTCCTTCATTCCCCAAAAGTGGTTATAAATTTAGGAAAGACACCTCAGAAGGGAAATGAGAATGTGGGCGTGGATCTGTCTGCATGGAAAAATGAACGTGCCATCTTGAGTATTTTTTTAAAATGTGTCCTGCCAAAAGAGTTGATTCACTTGTGAAAAATTCAAAATGTGCAACCAGGTGCTGGGCCTGTGAGAAAACAGAGCAGAACCTGACAACAGAGGGCTGGGGTGTGGGAGGAATTGGAGGCTTGGAAGATGCTAGAAGGATCCAAGATGGCTGAAAGATCCAATATGGCGGACTCTGCACACTGTAGGGAGGGCTGCAACATCGGCCATGGAGGGAGAACAGGACGTGAGATAGCCATCTCATCACTCAGCAAGAGAAAGGGAAATGTATTTGATTCAGAGACTGCTGTGGTATGAATGTTTGTTTCTCAGAATTTATGTGCAGGGAGCTTCATCCTGAAAGGCATATGTTAATGGTATTTGAGTGGTGAGACCTTGGGAGGTGATGGGGCCATCAGGGTCCTGCTCTCAAGAATGGGTTTTCTGGCTCACACCTGTGATCTCAAGTTCAAGCCCAGCCTGGGCAACTTAGCCACTTAGTTAGACCCTGTCTCAAAATTTAAAAATAAAAATAAAAGGGCTGGGGAATGTAGCTCAGTGTGAAGTCTCTGGGTTCAGTGTCTAGTATTGTACACATAGATACATGTGTGTGCGCACACACACACACACACTCAGAATGGATGAGTCCACTCGTAGGTTAATGGATTGATGGGTAATCAGGGAATCACACTGTTATAAAAAGCACTGTCACAGACCCACTTGCTGTGTCTTGCCATGCAGTGCCATCCCAATGGCATGCACCAGCGGGAAGGCCCTGCACAAGGCTGAGCAGATGCTGGTGCCAGGTTCTCAGACTTCCCCCCCTCCAGAGCCAGGATCCAAACACATGTAAGTTACCCAGCCTGTGGTCTTCAGTTTCAGATGCGGTGAGCAAAGCTATGCCTAGAGTATGTCCCTCAAAGCTGGACCCAGAAAGGCCACAGCCAAGGGCAGAAGATGGGAGGGGAGGGCATGCACTGTTTGGGACTTGTGGTGCACCTGTCCTTTGGAAGATGCCAGAAGGATCCAAGATGGCTGAAGGGTCCATCTTACCGAGTGTCTCAGGCCCAGGCAGGCAAGGGGCCAGGTCAGCAGGACTGCATAATCTGCCCAAAGATGTCCACATCCTAATGATATAGGGCGAAAGCTTAGATTTAAACCATAATAGTAGCTCATATCCAAATTTCCACAAAGGAAGGACCAATAAGGTTTGACTCAGAGTTTCTTTCCGTTTTTACCCAGGGCCATCCTGCAGCATAGCATTACCATTCACCACCACTCATGAAATTGCCAGGCTCTTGTCTTCTGTCATTGGTGTCTTCCGTCAGCTAATGCTCAGACAGAAATGGAGGTGACGTAGGGAAACAGATGGTGGCCACTGCAGTGGGGGTACCGTAGTAGCACGGAGTAGAGAACACTAACCCGCCCTCAGGTAGGCAAGGTTGGTTCTCTGGAGAAAAGAACAGTTGAGCTGAGTATTAAAGGCATGTATAAGGGACGGGGAAAAAGAACCAGTGCATACGCATGTGTGTGTGCACATGTGGTCATTCCAGGCAGTAAGGGACAGTCAGAGTAAAGGCAAGGAGTTGGCACATATCATGGGGACTCACAGGAAGACTCAAGCAATCAGCATAGGAAAGAAAAACCGAAAATAGTGCAAAACGGGCTCAAGGAGAAAGATGCAAAGTATCCTTAAATGTAGGATAAGGAGGTTGGATTCTGTTTTCAAAATGACCAGCATCTGTCTAAAATTTTTGTTGTTGTTGTTTTGAGACAGTGTTTCGCTATATAGTTCAAATTGGCCTTGAACTCACTGTGAGCCCATGCTGGCCTCAAACCCATGGTGATCCTCTTGCCTCAGCCTCCTGAGTGCTGAGATTACAGGCTTGTTGAACCTGTAAGACTCAGTCGTGGATACAGATGCAGGGTGAGGAGTCAGGCTGGCCCCATGATTTTGATCTCCAGCCCTGGGACTGAAGAGGGCAGGTGAGGGGCTTGAAGGGCCCCTCAGGAGCTTCGCTGCTCAGTCATTCTGAGAGGCCCACGGGATGACCCTGGGAGAGATGGTGCAGGTGGTGGCCACCAGAGTCTGCAGTTAGCAGGGCACCTTGGCCAGTGTAAATTTGGTGACAGCGTTTGAAGCCTGGAGCTTGAGGAGATTCCCAAAGAAGCTGGCACAGCAGAGGAGAGCTGTGGGCCCCTGGGGCACTCAGGTGTGGCATCCAGCAAGGTGAGGACAATGGGAGGATACAGCAAAGGACATAGACAAGGAGAGGCCGGCAGTGGAGAGGACGGTCAGGACTGTGCAGGCCGCTGAGGCAGGAAGCATTTCGAAGATGTCAAACGCTGGTGAAGGTCAAATAGATGAAGGCTGAACACGGCTGTGGCTTTAGCAGCACAGAGTCCAGAGGGCCACTGACGACAGCCCTTTGAGAGGAGCAGCTCAGTGGCAGAGGGAATTGGAGGAGGCGCACACAGTCACCTGCTCCGGGTGGGGTCACAGAGATTTTGTGATCTGTGAGGCTGTGGGCTGGCGGCGGGTTGGTGGCTGAGTCTGCCATGCAGGGCCCCAGGTGGCCGCCTGGGGAGCTCTCCTGCAGTTCCTGGGCCTCTGATCTCTGTGAGGTCTCTCCAGCTGGCCTTTTATATTACTGATGGATACATGGTTACCATGGTTACCATGGTGGGGCAAGCCCAGTAGCTCAGCCAGGATCCTGAACCTTCTCACTGGCAAGCTGGAGGCCACAAGGAGATATGGGGCTGGAGGCTTCCCTGGAAAACATCTAGGCCCACAGCTTTCCTAGAGATGGGGAAACTGAGGCCCAAATAGGTCATGACTTGCTCAGGAACACCGAAAAGTCAAGAGACACAAGTGACTCCCCCTTCCCTCCAGGATGTGGCCCACATGGCAGATGGCACAGTGTCAAGCACGGATGGGATGAAGGTGGCGGGGAGGCAGGTGCCCTGAAGTTTAATCTCCTAATGGCATTGGGTGGGTGAGAGTCCCTGGGGCGCAGTAGGCCTTGAATTTAAATACAAAAGAGAGAGCAGCCAAAGAACTGCAGCACGATGGAAGGGCGAGCCCAGAGCCAGGCCAGCTTCCAGAGTCTGCCAGTTACAGTCCAGTGAGGGGGGAGCAGAGGCGAGGGCATCACGCTGACATTGACTGTCCTGGGACAGGCTTTGCTGGTGGCTGAGGGGGTCGGGGCGGGGTGGGGGCTCACGGATGGTGGGGACTTCGGGTTTGTTGGTCTAAGATCAGATGGAGAGCGCTGGGGGTGTGTGTCCACCTCGGCTTCCTCCTGAGCAGCACGGATGGGCTGCATCTGATAGGCTGGACTGAGGGTCCAAAGGAGCTAGAGTCAGCCACCAGAAGGAGGCTGTGAACAAAGGGGTGCAGAAAGGGAGGGAACCCCTCTACAGCCTTCTAAGCCTGTTATCTGGCTCCTGGCGGGCGGATCTCCTGGGAGCCTCTCTGAAGCCTTTCAAAAGCTCAATTTTCAGGCCACATTAGGTTGCTGAGCTGTCGTCACCTGGGAGACGCAGAAAGGAGGAACGTGAGGAGACGGGGGCTGCTCACAGCTGCTGGTCATTGCTGTGTGTGCATCTGTGTGACGCCCCCTCACAACAGCTGCGCACAGACAGACTCAGTGTCACCCTCTGACAGAGGAGGCCACAGGCCACACCTGGTCACAGTGGTGGTGGCAGCTTTTGCAGCCTTTCTCCAAAGCATTATCCATTTCTTGGGCTGCTGAAGTGTTTTTGTAAACCACATGCTTTGGGGAAACTTTGATTTTTTTTTTTTTTTTTTTGCAGAGCTGGGAGACTTTTTAGAAGACAGAAATGCTGATTGAAGAGATACTGTATGATTGGTAAAATACAGAATTCACCCTGTGGATGTCAGACCTCCAGGAGCATCTCGAAAGCCTTTCAAAGGGCATTTTTTGGCAGATGAAACTCCTGACCCCACAGCGCTGTGGAACTGTGTGCCCAGCCTCCCCATGTGGAGTTGTGGGGTGAGTCACTGAGCTCAGCCTCCCACCCTCTGGAAGCCTCTCGGTGCTTTGGAGCTTCGTTCACTTCCATTTGCATCTTTAGGGGTACAATGAAGCGACCATGTTCGCGGTCCTCAGCTGAGGGCTGCTGGAGGACGCAGTCTGCACTGACGGAAAAGACGATGCACAGGCAGCCCCTGGATCAGGTACAAGTCCACTCTGCTGCCTCGGACCCCCAAGGCCGTCCTGCTTTCCGGTGCCGGTCGGCCTAACCTGTAGAGCGGGGCTGATGAACTCGGGGATAAGGCAGTGTCTGGAGTTGTGGGTGAGTGGTGTTTGCATCCCCCATCCTCCACGCTGGGAAAGCATCGTTTCAGGGCGCTCTTCAGAGAGGCCAACCCCCGAGTCAGGAAGGCCGCCTGGCTCACTGGGAGAAGCTCCAGAAGGAGCGCTATGATCCTGGGCTGACTTATCCCGTGCCGCGGTCCCCATCGCCTGCAGGACAGAGCCTGGCACACGGCAGGTGCCAAGTAAACACTTCTGGATCATCGAATGTGCTGAGCACTGGACAGGCACATTGTTCTCCTAACCAGGCAGGATCTGTGTCCCTGGGAATCTGCCCACAGGCACAACGATGCTGTGGCCATTTCTCCCCCTGGACTCCGCAGAGGACAGGGGAGCACAGAGTTTGCTTGTATTTTTCTCTGATTTGAGTGTCTATATTTTTTTTCTGAAATAGTCCGTGTTGATTTAGAGAAAGTAGGCCTTAGTTTTTGCATTTAGAATCAAAAATAAAAAGACTCTGAATCCACACTGGCACCCCACTGCATCTAAGTGATCCAGACAGCCCTGATCCCTGCTGTCACTCCTGTCCTGAAGGGGCAGATGGCAGCACACACGCGAAGGGAGAAAGTAAAAAGGCCTCAGGGAGGCACAGAGCGTTGTGGACGCCACGAGGAAGATGGAAATGGAAATTCATTTTCTGGGCAGTGGAGGGGCTGCTCGGAGAGGAAAGAATTACTCCAGAGAAACAGATTGTATTTGTGAGAGGCAAATGCCTACTGCAGGTGGAGCAGGCTGCTTGTGGCAGATACCGTGGGTGGAACGTGAGCCTCCACTCCTAGGGCTCCTTCAGTGTGCCATGCATTGTCATGTCAGCGCACCAACCCCACAAGGTGACCTTGAGCACTGAGGTGACCTGCATCATGCAGCCGAGGCCCGCGGCTCACAGAGGCTGGGCTGTCTGTCCTCAGGAGCCAGGGAGCAGCGGCCGAGCAGGAGTGGAGGTCAAGTTGTTCTAGTTGACCACACGCGTCAACTTGCCTGGTTCAGGGGTGGTCGGTGGCTGGTCATACATCCTCTCTGGGTGTCTGCGAGGATGCTGGGACTGCATTTGAGTCAGATTGACAAAGATAGTCCGCCCTTCCCAGCACGGCTGGGCAATCTCATCCAGTCTATTCAGGGCCCAGACAGAAGTACAGGGCAAAGCGACAGCAAATGCCCTCTCTCACTTCTTGAGCTGCAGCATCTGTCTTCTCTTGCCCTTGAACACTGGAGCTCCTGGTCCTTGGATCTTCAGGTACCCAGGATTCCCTCACTCTTCCCCAGTTTCCAGGTCTTTCAGCTCCGACTCAGTTGTACCAGTGGCACCTCCTGCTACACGGGCAGCTGGATCTGCTTCTCTGGAGAGGCCTGGCAAATGCACAGGCTGGATGCCAGGGCTTTGGTTCTTTCTGCCACCCACGATGTGGCTTCTCACGGACGATCAGGCCTCCACTCCAGCCTGAGTCTAAAGACTCGCGCAGGTGACAGGAAGAGGTGGCTTTGATGAAGGGAGGCTAAGGAAAAGTCTTTGGGCCTCTGGCAGGGAGCAGGTGGCCTTGGGGTGGGGATGAACTGGAGGGTCCTCCAGGCAATGAGACCACACGGGCAAGGGTGAAGCACATGAAGCGCTTTAGAGGACTGCCAGTAATAACAAGATTGCATCAGGAAAATTCCAGCTAGTTTCTATTTCTGAGGTGGAATATCATGGGCATCACCTTCCACCCTCACAACCTTCACGGAAGTAGCTGTCTTCCCAACACGCATGTGCAGTGGAGACTCCACAAGGCAACATGCCTCACTCAGGATCCCACGTTTAGTAAGAGACAGATCCCAGGAGCCACCATGGAGCCCAGGAAAGCTGGCAGGTGGCAGGAGTCACAGGAAGGATGAGCCTCGATGGTGGGAGGGAGCCCGGGAGGACCTGCCATTTCCTCACAGTGGTGGAAATGCAGGGTGCCCAAGACCCAGCCTCTTCTGCTTCCCCGGCGCTCACCACCACTTCCACACTTGACTGCAGAAGAGCAGCAGGGAGCGAGGCTCCTACAGCGGCCCTGTGGACAAGCCAAGGTCTCAGAAGGCCCAGCAGGGAATCGCAGACTGCTCAGAGGCCAGACCACCTGTCCTCAGAGTGAGTCAGCAGAAATGGCTCTGCAGGGGTGACCTGCAAGGGGGGCTTCAGCAAGACTGGGGAGCTGGCTTTTGCGGTGTGGGAGCCTGGACACAAGCACAGCACAAACAGGTATCATTCTGTGGTGTCTGCACGATGACACAGACCCCCAAGAACATGTTCTTTAGAACGTACCCCCATGGTTAAGCGATGCATGACTGTGCTTACACACATAGGCATGCACACACATTGGTGCACAAGCATGTGCATTTGTTACCATTTGTGTGAAATTGCACCCCCGCCCCAGTCTCCTGTGTTGGGAAGGTGATTGGATCAGTGGTTGCAATAGCTGACTTGCTGTTGGGTAGTGGGGCTGGTTGGAGGTGGGTCACGGGGCGTGGGTGGAAGGGTTTATCTTCTTCCCTGGCTCCCTTGTGCTCTCTGCTTCCTGGTTGCCATGATGTGAGCAGCTGTCCCCTGCCAGGCCCTCCTGCTGTGCTGTTTCTCCCTTGAAACTACCATCCAAGGACTGAGATCTCTGAAACTATGAGCCAAAGAAGCCTTTCCTTTGCCAAAGATTTAGCTCAGCGGCACCAGTGCCTGCCTGGCAAGTGCAAGGTCATGAGTCTGATTCTTGGTTTCTTCCTCTTTGCTTTGTGAATGGCTGGAGACCAAGGCATCCTCCCCGTGGAGAAGCCGGATCACAGCAGCCACTTCCCTAGTTGATTATTCCATGTTCCCGTTCCAGCACCATTAGGAAGCTTTGCAAATTCCCCAGCAGGTTCTAGGAGGGGCCTCCTCACCTGCTCCCACTGTCCGCTGGGCCTTTCTGCTGTCAGGCCAGCCGCACCCCTGCTCGTGGCCCCTCCAGCCCTGCAGCCCTCACAGCCCATGGTTGACTGCAGGTCCCCCTGGCAAACACTCAGCGAGTGACTCCTGGAGGCAGGAGAAACTCACACACAACACATGAAGGCCGTTCATCGAGGAATCCAAGCTGTATCCCTAAACTCCACAAGCCCTCAAGTACCAGCGATCTAGCTGGATGCCACAACTGGGGTGTGTGTGGGTAGCAGGGAGCCATACACTGTCCTCCTCCCTTGAATCCTCAGTCTTTTAAAATAAACAATGACTTTGCTGCACTTTTTACTAGCATTGTCTGTCAAATACACCCTAATTATATTTGTTTGGAAGAATTGATTCACATAACAGATCTTGAGCATTTTATACCCTTACCCTCCCCTCCCCTACCGCTGCCCTCCCCAAACCCTTTTCTCCACTTTATGGCTTCCTACTATCCCTCCTTTATTTTACTCATTCATTTCTTTGTAGTTCAGGTTTCTCATAGAAGAGAAACCATGTACCAATTAACCTTCTGTGTCTGAATTACTTCACTTAGCATTAGGATGTCAAGTTCCATCCATTTTGGCATACAACATGCATGATTTACATGCACCATTTAGTCCTCCTTGATGACTGAATAATATTCCATCTTGCACCTACACATTTTCTCTACCCGTGTCTGCTGATAGGCATCTCAGTCTGAATTTCTCCTGGGGCCCGCAGCAGGCACCTCTCACAGAATTCCCCCAAGAGGGCTGTGCACGTAGTGGGCGTCGCTTTTCACCCCTTATGGATCTGAAAATAATGAAACAGGCGATGCCCCTTGTCCAAGTGCACACCTGTTTTCCAGCACAGGCTCTGTGGCCTTTGCTGCCTCTGGGGCAGGCATTCTGCTTGTCACTGAGGCTTTAACTTCTCCTCACACCTTTCTGAAGCTGCCATTTTGCTGTTCCATTCAGCCAGCTCTATCCCCGTGTTCCTCCCGCATAGGCCACTCCTGCAGTCTCCTGGCTCTGTCAGAGGAGGTTCCAGGTCTCTGCCTTCTCTGTGACTTCAGGAGAGCGACCCCTTCCACGCTTTGTCAGCGGCACTTTCAATTAGGACCATTTAAAAAATCCACCTCTGTCTTTATTTGCAGGGGGGGAGATCTGTCCAGACCCTTTGTGAGTCACTTTTGAATTGGCCCACGGTGACAGCAGCTTCAGATGCCCCCCCTGGAATCACTTTGGTCTTCTCTCCCCTCTGCTGGGCTTCTGTCTGGAGGGCGGGGCCCAGGGACCGTGCCTGCCCACCACTCCTTGTCTCTGTCATCACTTCTGGGACATTAACCTGGGACCACAGGCTGCAGCGTCCTGCCCTCCTGCCAGCGGTTGCCTGGAGCTGCTGAGTTTGTAGAAACACGTCAGGAGAAAGAGCAGAAGGCTGGAGGAGACTGCACCCGACCTCCTCAGAAAGTAGTCACTCTGAGGGCAGAAATGGCGCCTGATTTTTCTGTTGGGGAAGCATTAAGGTTAGGATCCAAACTGTAACCCCTGCCCAAGCTCATTGTTTTGGAAGCTTGGCTGCTGATGGGCTTGGGGGGCATGACTGGATAATGAGGGGTCTAATCTCATCTGTGGGTACATGGATGAGATGATAATTGGATGGCATCGCTGGGTGGTGATGGGAATAGGAAGTGGGCCCAGTTGGAGGAAATACACCACTGGGGGGAGCTTTGAAGGGTGCACTGTGTCCCAGGCCTTTCCCTTCTGGTCCCTTGCCTTTCTGTGTCCTTCCTGTCTGCCATGAGGTGAGCAGCTTTCCTCTGCAACACTATTCCACCATGGTGCTCTGCTTCAGCACAGGCCTAAAAGCAAAGGAGTCAGCAGACCACGGACTGAAACCTCTGAAGACATGAGCCAAAAAACTTTTCCTCAAGATAGTTTGCTCAGGCATTTTGTCAGAGTGCCCGAAAGCTGACTAGCACAGGAATATAGATCTAAGGCTGGAAAATGAGATAGATTGGAGGTATAAGCTACTTCTGATTTTGTTTTTGGCCCTGGAGCCTAGGATAGGCAGATCATTTTAAGACCCTCTTTGTCTTAAAATTAGTGGTGAGACCAGCTTCTGAGAGGGATCACTTGTCAGCTTTAGTTTGGGATAGTACTTTGAATTTTCAACTTTTGCTGTTTTGTTAGAGACATTTCAGGAGGAACTTGGGAGTCCACTGGAATTTGTCAGCATTGGTACCCGCTGTTATTTTAAATCTAGACATTGTGGTTCTTAAAAAATAATTTAAAATATTAAATGGCAGTGAAACAAAATTTAACATTATTAGAAAATAGAAAGAAAAATTAAGTTTAATTACTGAGTGACAATTTCTATCAACATTTCTTTCATAGTATTTTGCCCGCTTACATTTATAGGTGGCTATGTGTAAGCACAGAGCTACATGTAATATGATTCCATGGCTTTAAATCCTACTTTTAAAGTTCGTGTCACATGCTTTTTCCATATTACTAAAATCTCAGTGTAAAGGAGATATGATATCTAAGGTTTCATTGAGTAGTTTTACCATAATTTCTTCAAACATACCATAACGTGTTTATGTAGGCTTTTTTTCCAATTTTACACTGCTTCAAATAATGTTGTTATGTCTTTTTACATAAATCTTTGCACCTAGGTCATTTCCTTAGGATGGATTCCCAGAAGTGAAATTATAGGATCAAAAAATATGAGCACTTACACTCCTATAATAATATATAGTTCTAAATTATTTTCCGAAGACTGCGTCCTGATGTCACTTCCCCGGGAGCGCCCCCTGGTGGCCTTAGGTGGGTGGCACCCAGAGACTGCTCCAAAGAGGCTGCTGGAAGGACCTGACCCATTAAATCAAACCCAGGAGAGCCTGTGTTCTGCCAGCCTCTAGAGACAATCCAGATGGCCTCTTTGGCCATAGGCCTCTACCTTCAAGGTTATGAAGGAAGCACGCGCAGCATTTCAGGTGTGGGCGTGGCTAGGGGAAGGCATCCTGGTGGATCTTTCCAGAAGAGCAACAGCAAGTTGGCTCTTGAGTGCAGGGAACAGAAAGATCAGTTTCAGTGGGAACTGTGCACTCACTAACCATCCAGGGCTGCATCCTGTTTTAGTAGCAATCTGTGGAGTGCACAGAGCTTTATGGGAACACCATGCCATGGCTTGTGGGGCGACCTGACTCTGGGCAGTGTTCTGTGGACAGTCAAGGCTGCCCAGGGGCTTGGAGCTGGAAGCCTAGGCAGGCAGTGGGGCTGTGCTCAGCAGCGTGGTACTAGCTACTTGGGCTGTGGCCCTAACACACGATAGCACAGCCTGGGTGGTTTAGATGACAGAAATTTATTTCCTCACAAACCTGGAGGCTGAATATCCGCAGACAGGGATCAGTAGAGCTTGGTGCCTGGTTTGCAGACAGCTGCTGTCTCAGCATGTTCCCCCATGGTCTTCCCTCTGTGCCTGTGCATGGGGAGTGGGGGAGAGAGGGGAGAGGAAGAGGGAGAGGGAGGGAGAGAGAGGGGGAGAAGAAGAGGGGGAGGGATAGAGAGGGAGAAGAGGGAGATGCGGCGCCCTTTTCTGTCCATGCCGCGTCCTAGTCCATCCACGCCTTGTGACAGTCGCTTCTCCAGGAAAAGGACACCGCATGTGGGAATTGGGCGCGGGGATCTTGGAATGTTTTGTACTGATAATTGTAATTTGTGTAGTTCACATGTGTATGTTTTTATGTAATGCTCAATATGGAGTCGAGGGTGGAGACTCCAGGGGGGTTGCTGGAGGCCCTCTAGA
>PVLA01019603.1:0-11954 GCA_004027455.1 Hydrochoerus hydrochaeris
TAATACTATAAATTATGTGTATGAAGTTGTATGTAATTGCTCTCCTTGCAACCCCTGGCTATATTTCCCAAAATAAGGAAATTTAGCTTTTAACACATTGTGATACCCTTGAAAATAACTTTCTCATTATAAAATGCAACTTACAATGCTTTATGAAACTAAGATCATTACAATTAAGGCAGATATTCTGCAAACTAGACTAAGCATTATAGACTAGTTTTAAAATGTTTCTTTTGGGAGCGAAGCCAGCACCATACCGTAAGGTGAGTTGCAGCTTCGTAGGGCAAGCCCGGAAAAGTTTGGGACAATCAATCCCAGTGGCTGGGTGCTGACCAGCCCTATTAGGACACAGGACTAGGCTCCAGAGGTTCCACGGGCTTGAGCAGACTGTGCCCAGGCAACCTTCATTCAACCAGGGGAGCAAGGCCCACCACACAAGGGGAGCCAAAGCCAAGTGAATCCCAGTAGCATAGGGCTCATGAAGTGATTTCCAACACATCCAGGGAAAGCTTTGAAAAATCGCTGGAAACATGGAAATATAGGAAAATGACAAAATGAAAGCCCAAAATGCAATCTCAAAACTCCAGCCCATCCCAAGAAAACCTAGGAGCCATGTACATAGAAGAAAATACTACACATACACCTGAAGTGCATGAAATGATATCAGCTGAAATAAAGAAGCAAGTATGGGAAGCTATGAGGAAACTATAATCAGAAATATTCTCCAAGGTAAAAGAAAAAAATGATAAAAGTAGTGAAAGAAATACTGAATGCATCCAATGAAGACATAGCTAAAAATTGGAGGAAAAAAGCAAAATGATAGAATCCCTAAATGAACAGTTTAAGAGACAAACAGAATGCATTAAGCAGATTCAAAGAGATATACAGGAAGTCAAAAACTGTAATGAAAGTTGCAAAAACCACCTCAACGAAAGTGAAGATAGAATCTCAGACCTTGAAGATAAGATTGCAGCTAGTGAACAGGAAAGGAAAGTTCTTCTAAAAATAACAAGGAATCAGGAAATAACAATTCAACAGCTGCAAGATAATGCAAAGAAAAACAATATAAGATTAATAGGGATAAAAGGAAAAAAAAGGGGACAACGCAAATGACATCAAGAGGCTATTTACAGAAGTAATAGCTGAAAACTTCCCAAACATGAGTATGGAAACTGACATATGGATTAGTGAGGATATAGAACTCCAAACAGCCATAACCAAAACAAAACTACACCCAGACATATAATAAACACTATCCCATAAATCCAACATAAGAGCAGTATATTAAAAGCTGTTAGAGAGAAAGCCAGGTCACCTATAAAGGAAAACCTATCAGAATCACAGCAGACTTCTCAACACAATGAAGTCAAGAAGAGCATGGAGTGAAGTGTTTTAGATCCTTAAATAAAATGACTTCCAACCCAGACTGATGTACCCTGCAAAACTGTCCTTCAAAATGGATGGAGAAATAAGATATTTCCACAACAAAGAACAGCTGAAGAACTTCATGATCACCAAACCAACTCTACAAAGAATACTAAAAGACATTCTAGATACACATAGGAAAAAACCACTAAGCAAGGCAAATAATTAGAGTGGCAAGGTAAAAAACCAACAACAGAAAGATGTCAAAAGTAAACCAATATATGACAGTTATAACCATTAATGTAAATGGCCTCAATTCACCAATTAAATGAAACAGACTGGCAGAATGGATCAAGAAACAACATCCAACCATGTGCTGTCTACAAGAAACCCACCTAACCCAAAAGGAAACTCATAGGCTGAAAGTCAAAGGATGGAAAACAATACTCTATGCAACAGGAACTCAAAAAAAAGCGGGGGTAGCTATTCTGTTTGCAGACCATGTGAACTTCAAACTAAGAATGGTCCAAAGAGATAAAGAAGGTCACCACATACTACTAGTTAGGGGAAAACTACAAGAGAAAGAGATAACAATCTGAAATATATATGCACCAAATTCCAGAGCACCCAACTACATAAAGCAAGAATTAACAGAAGTGAAAAATCAAATAGATAATAACAGAATTATAATAGGAGACCTTGACACACCATTGACACAAAGGGATAGATCAACTAGATGGGAAATCAGCAAAGAAATAACAGAACTGAATCACACCTGTGAAAAAATGGATTTTGGATAGAGTGTTCCATCCAACAACATCAGAATATACAATCTTCTCAGCAGTACATGGGACATTCTCTAAAATAGACCATATACTGACCCAAAGAACATATTTAAGTAAATGCAAAAGAATTGAAATTATCCCATGCATGTTTTCAGATCATAGCACCATGAAACTGGAAATTAATGATAAAAGCAACTGCAAAAACCCCCAAAACACATGGAAATTAAATAATACACTCTTGAGCAATCAGTGGGTCACAGAGGAAATTCAAGCAGAAATTAATATCTACAAGCAAACAAAAATACAAATACAACTTACCAGAACCTGTGGCATGCAATGAAAGCAGTCCTCAGAGGAAAATTTATTGCACTGAGTTCCCACATTAGGAAAACAGAGAACAAACACAAATAAGCAACCGGATATTACACCTGAAACATCTAGAAAAGCCAAGCCCAAAGCCAAAAGAAGGGAGGAAATTATAAAGATTAGAGCAGAAATTAATGCAATAGAAACTAAGAAAACAATTCAAAGAATCATGAATCAAAGAGTTGGTTCTTTGAAAGAATAAATAAAATTGACAAGCCCCTAGCCAACCTAATTAAAAAAAGGAAAGAAAAGACTCAAATTCATGCAATACAGAATGAAAAAGGAGAAATCACTACTGACCCTGTGGAAATATAGATCATCAAAACTATTTCGAAAACCTCTACTCTCATAGGTTCAATAACACAGAAGAAATGGACACATTCCTAGAAACATATGAACCACCAAAGCTGGATCAAGAAGATGCAAAACTGCTGAATAACCCAATTTCTATTAATGAAATTGAAAATATAATCAAGTCCCTACCAACAAAGAAGAGCCCAGGCCAAGTCAGATTCACTGCAGAATTGTACAAGAAGTACAAAGAAGACTTAATGCTGACACTCCTCAAACTCTTCAATGAAATTGAAAGAGAAGCAATTCTCCCTAAGTCATTCTTGGAAGCAAATATCACTCTAGTACCAAAACTTGAGACAGATCCAACTAAAAAAGATAACTACAGGCCAATCTCCCTAATGAACATAGATGCAAAAATTCTCAATAAAATACTGGCAAACAGGATGCAACAAATCATCAAGAACATTATACACTATGACCAAGTGGGATTCATTCCAGGCATGCAGGGATGGTTCAACATATGTAAATCAATAAATGTAATCTACCATATCAATAGAGCCAAAAGCAAGAATCTCATGATCATTTCTACAGATGCAGAACAAGCTTTTAATAAGATCCAACACCCATTCATGATAAGAACCTTACAGAGAACTGGAAAAGATGGTCTTTACCTCAATATGATAAAGGCCATTTATGACAAACCAATAGCCCGTGTCATATTAAATGGCCAAAAACTGAAAGCCTTTACCTTGAAATCAGGCACAAGACAAGGATGTCCCTTATCACTGTTCCTATTCAATATAGTACTGGAAATACTAGCCAGAGCAATTAGACAAGAGAGAGAAATAAAAGGAGTAAAGATAGGAAAAGAAGAAATTATCATTATTTGCAGATGACATGATACTCTACATAGAAGACCCCAAACCACTGTTGAAAGTCTCCTAGATATAATAAATAAATTCAGCAAGATAGCTGGATACAAAGTCAATACTCAAAAATCAATAGCATATTTATACACTAACAAAATCACCAAGAGAGAAATAAGAGAAGCCACACCCTTTACAATAGCATCCAAAAAAATGAAACACTTAGGAATATAAAAAAGATGCAAAAGATCTGTTCAGAAAAATTATAATACCCTGAAAAAGAAATCAAAGAGGACCTCAAAAAATGGAAAGACATCCCTTGTTCATGGATAGGAAGAATAAATATTGTGAAAATGGCCATTCTCCCAAAATTGTTATAAACATTCAATGCAATCCCAATGAAAATACCACTAGCATACCTCACAGATCTAGAGAAATCACTCCTAAAATTCATCTGGAACCAGAAGAGACCTAGAATAGCAAAGGCAATTCTAAGCAGCAAAGCCAAGGCAGGAGACATCACAATCCATGACTTGAAGTTATACTACAAAGCTACTGTAATAAAATTAACATGGTATTGGAATAAAAACAGACCTGAAGATCAATGGAATAGACTAGAAGATACAACTACAGACACACTCAGCCAACTTATCTTTGATAAAGTGGCCAAACATGTTCACTGGAAGAACGATAGTTTCTTCAATAAATGGTGCTGGAAAAAATGGCTATCCATATGCCAAAAACTAAAATTAGACCCATGCCTGTTACCATGTACTAAACTAAAATCTCAGTGGATCAAAGATCTAAATATTAAAACAGAAACACTAAATCTGTTGGAAGACAAAGTAGGTAAAACATAGGGGTAGGTAGAGAATTCATGAACAAGAACCAAACTGCACAGGAAATACTTCCCAGAATCAATAACTGGGATCACATCTTATTAAAGTTTCTGCATGTCCAAAGAAATCCTCAGCAGAGTGAAAAGAAAACCCACAAACTGGGAAAAAATCTTAGTGTACTGTCCCTCAGACAAAGGACTTTTGTCTAGAACTTACAAAGAATTTAAAAAAATCAGACCCCCCCAAAATTCAAAGACTCAATCCAAAAATGGGCATCTGAGATGAACACACAGTTCTCAAATGAAGAAATACAAATGGCAAATAAATACATGAAAAAATGTTCATCATCATTGGTCATTAGAGAAATGCAAATTAAAACCACATTGAGATACCAACTCACTCCAGAAAGAATGGCCAGGATCAATAAAATTACCAACAACAAATGGAGAGGCTATGGGGAAAAAGGGACATTTTTCCACTGTTGGTGGGAGTGTAGACTGGTGCAACCACTGTGGAGGTCAATCTGGAGATTCCTCAAAAAGCTGGGGTTGGAGGTCCCATTTGACCCAGCTATTCCACTCTTAGGCATATTCCCAGAAGATCTGAAAACATCTTACCACAGTGATATATGCACACCCATGTTTATAGCTGCACAATTTGCAATAGCCAGATCTTGGAAACAACATAAGTGCTCATCAACCAAGGAATGGATAAAAAAATTTGTGGTACTTTTATACAATAGAGTACTACTCAGCTATAAAGAATGATCACATTGAGATATTTATAAATAAATGGATGCAACTTGAATCTATACTCATAAGTGAAGTAAATCAAACTCACATGTATAAATACCTTATAGTCTCTCTAGTGTAAGAAATGGTAAGAGTACAGAAGATTTTATGGTAATCATGGTTCACCATTATACTGCTTTGAAGTCTTTTGTTTTCATTCATTGGTTGGAATGGTTTTATTCTGTTTTGTTTGATCTTAATATATGTGATGGCATGAATAGTTACTTTAAAGGCAAGACAATATGGCAGCCATTGTTGATTTAATATCATCTTGCTCTGAAGTCCTACTATGCTTTTGTTTTTCTATTACCATTGGTTCTATCACATTGTGTCTTACTGGATTTTAATATGATAGTATAAACAAAAGTTTTATGGAAAATGAGATAATATAGCAGCCACTGTTTATCTTCAGTTATTTGGTTCAGAATGCCTTGCAATACTTTCATTCTCTTGTATGGTTTTATTCTATTTTGTTATGTGTGTAAAGCTAAGCTCAACTCTTTCAAAGAAAGAGACATTATGATAGCTACTGTTAATATCCAATTGTCTTGTTGTGAAGTACTGTGTTGCTTACATTGTTCTGTTTTGTTCTGCTTAGATCTGTCCTCTTTTGTTTTATTCTCTTTAAAATTAAAAAATGTTTCTTTCATTGATGACAATTATATAATGATAGATTTTATTTATTTATTTTCCTAGGCTTACTCAGAAATACTGGCCAAATAATGGAACATTTTTTAAGATTATTTCTAAAAATTCATATTTTTATGCCAGTTTTATGATGAATTATAATGTATTTAGGTAATTTGAACATTAGTTGGATATTAAAATTTGGATTTACTTAATGGATAACTGGGTTTCTAAATACTAATCAGGTGAGAATTTTAAAGCATTTAATAAAAGGCACAATTTCAAACTTATATGCATTTACTTTATTTCTATTTCACAAAGAGGAGGTTACATTTTGGTAAATATTATGGTTTTTATTTATTTTTGCCAAGTAAGTAGATGGGAAGAGTGTGTAAGTAGTCATATAAATTATAGTGTGTGTCTCTGATGCCCACATGTGACAGAGAACTCTTCATTGTTCTCCAAGCCCTAGTATTTTTTTTGGAGGGGAGCTATGATGTAGAAGTTAACTGAGTTTGCTACAGTAACTAAAATAATTATTTGTGTCTACAGTAGAAATACTTGTAAAAAAGAATAAAATGATGCAGGTGCTTTCAATCTTCTATTGTACAATGGTAATAAGCAAATAAATTAGCACAAACTTCCTGGTAAGATACCAAAAATCTAGAAAATATCCTATTAATGAGTCTAAAAAGTATATGACCAAAAATGTATCTTTAAAAAGTGACAGGTTTTCAATGTATGTGTGCAAGGGTACTGTAAACCCAAACAAAAAGATTTTAATTCACAGAAGTATTATATATATAGGAATATTTGATTGAATTACAAAACATCCAAACAGTAGAACTGTATCTTCTTTTCAAAAAACCAGTGCAGGTTTTTACGTATGGAAATAAAATAAGTTTCCAGTCAATATAGGAATCTGTACAGAGAGAAGAGTATATTGAAAATGTTTCATTTAAATTGTTTCTAGCAAATTTGCCATAGTAAAAAAAGAATGAGCAATCTTGTCAACTGAGATGAAAAAAGCAGTTAACTCCAATTTTATTTTAGACTGAGAGATGGCATGTGTCTCCCCACTGGGTCCTTCTCTGTCCCATGACAGTAGGTAAAGCAACTAAATCTTCAATTTCTTCTGCACCTTCCACCTATTCTCATCCATTTCCCAAGAGCCTATTTGTTTGGTATAAAGTATGGTTTAAATGTCAGAATACTTTCTTAAGTGATCTAATGAGTTTTAATATATTAACTGATAAAATCACTTTTATGGCTCACCCTGTCCTCTTTTCAGGCATGGAAGATCACCTGGTTTAATTTCCTAAATGTCATTTCTTCAAGTTGAGCCACACTTTTCAATAATTTGTATTGAATTTTACCTATCTCTATTTCAAAATAAGTTTTTATCCTCCTGTAATCATTTAGAATAAGCAACTACATAAAGATATTTCTAAATATTCAGCCATCTGAAAATTACCTGCATAAATAGTACTTGATTATTGTGCTTTATTTTTACATTTTATACATCTTTTGATTAAAGCTACTAATGCCTACATGATAAATGAAAATACAGAAAAGTGAGAAAGTTTGAACAGATTTTATTTAGATGAACTATCAAATTGAAATATCTTTCAACCAACTAGGTAGGATTTTATTTTTCATTTTCTTGTTAGATTTTATTGTATGACCCAGTCAGAAAAAAGAGAGTTTAATTACTTTTCTGATTATCAAGGATTCTTCTGATATTATTTTGAAGACTTACAGAAAGTTACCTTAGATTCAGTGTACTATTTAAACCAAACTATTTTCAATATTAGAATTAAATAAAGTCTATGTAGTTTCATATTTCCATTTTTTCCTAAAGGAAAATGATGTTTTAATCAAATCTTATTTCCTCTAAATTTTAATACAGCAATATTTTCAAAAAAGTGTTCACTTTTGTTTCCTAATATTCTCTGATTTATTAAGCTATCAAAATATATTAGGTTGTCATACTTCTTTTATCTACTAATGGCTATGTATTTTATAAGATTTTTACATATTAAATAAATATAGCTACACCTTGATAAAATCAAATATAGTATTTCTAAGTATTTATATGTGCACTCTCAAGAATTCAAATGACCTGAAAATTATCTGATAATACAAAAAGCCCAGTACTCTCTTAAATATAACACACATATTGGTTATGTATTTTCTGTGTTATCTAAGGAATGCATAAAACATTATCAAAAATTCAAAGGATACTTACATTTTAAAGTGTCAAAATACTTTTTTTATATTTTTGGAGCAACATGTAGAGATGAAAAGACAACTTTAAAATTTTTTTGGTGTCAAATAATTATATCTTATGAGACTATTTTACTTACCTACAAAGTCTTATGACTGGTTTTATGTACCAATGCAATTACCAAGTAGTTATTAAGGCATTGCAGTATTGAGAACATCTTGCTATTTATTTGCCTCACAGTTGAAAAGTCATTGAAAAAAACTGCATGGCAAAAGCTATATAATTCAAATTTCCATATTTGTGAAATCACTTTGTCCTTTTCATGCAATATGTAATTTTTTATAACAACCTTAAAATGTACTTTTAGCTTTGTGGGTAAAGTGTCAAAGAAGTTATTCTTCTGAATTTCATTTTATGTTCCCATTGCCATAAACATATTAAGTGTTCATAATATAACCGATTTCATCAATTAGTGCAAAAGTCTCAAGTAAAAACACTGTTGAACCTGACTGAAATATGGCCATTTGGTCTGGTATCCTGAGTGTATTTTAAGGAATGATACTGCATTCTCCTAAATTATAACTGTCTGATTTTGCTGAGTCTACTCCCTTTGGAAAGCATTTTATGACTGATTATGTACTTATTAATTATGTAACATTACACATAGCATGTCCATTTTTCATCATCATTTTTTTACAATTTTTCCTTTCTACGACAGATAGAAAATCTGTCTCGCAAACACCAAAACTTCCCTTTTCCTGTCATTTCTGATAAAATTCAGAACATTATCATTCACACAGCTAATCAAGAAAAAAAATTATACAAAAACTCCTTTTTCTCTATTTCCTTTATGCTCTCAGACAATTTCTCAGCAAGCTCTGACTTTAAAATATATGCCAAATCTGCTACTGCTCATCATCTCCAACCCTAAGCACAAATCAACAGCTGGGAGAAGCAAAATGGCAGCTAAGTATCTCTGGCAATCTCTCTCCACAGGAGCACCAAATGGAACAGCTAGTCAAGTAACTGGCAGTGCAAAATGGAACTCTAAAAGTCAGATATATGTATTTTTTTCCCCTTAGAGACAAATGCTTTCAAACTTCCTCAGGCCTAAAGCCTAACAGCTCCCTCACCTTCCAGTAGCCCAGAGGACCGAACACAATACACAGATCCTGGCACTAGAACATCAAGTCCAATTTCATTCCCATGAGCAAAGAAAGCAGAGTTCTGGCTCCAGGAATGGATGGAATAAGCCTGAACATCTTCACTGCTCCCCTGCATTCTCTTCCCCACGTTTCCTTGCTATAAAGCTTTCAACGCTCCTGGAACAAGGTGAGAAGGTGGTTTGAGGTAAATAAACCCTACCATCTCCTCTTTGAATGAAATAATTTTCCTTATTTTCCAAAATAAATGGTCTCTTTTGATTTGGTGGGTGCCAAAAAAAAGAAACTCATCACACAAACCCAAAAGGCTGGGAACAACTACGTAACAAACTACCTTCAAAGACAAGAGACTACCACATGAGAAACCAAGGCAAGCATTTAGCAAACCAAAATGTACCAGTCAGTACTTACTGGAGTCAGATGCAAGAGTGCAAGACTTCTGTGTGCAAGCTGGGAACCGAAAGGAGCCAGTGGAGGGCTTGGAACCCACCGCAGTGTCCCTTGCAAGTCCACACCAGGACGCGCGAATCCCAGCCGGAGGCAGAAGGATCCCGGATGGGTGGCGGAAGGATCTGCACCACAAGTACCGAGAACCAGTGCCGGAAGTTAGAGTGTCCGAGCCAAAAGGCGAAGGGGTCTGCGTCACAAGACCGCGTGAGGGCCCCGCACCGGAAGCCACGAGACGAAGATAAGGATGGAAGCTCCGCGGAAGAAAGCAAGCAGCCATAGTGCCTTCGAAGAAAAACGGTGGAAACGCTTCTGAAGAAAAGCAGTTGCAACGAATCTTTTTTAAGGTAGGTCAGTCGAACTCTTTCTCACCTGTTCCCCTTTCTCACCATGCTGAGGCAAATGAGTTGCGAGTCTCCCCTGAAGATGGCAATTAGTAAATTACTACACCAAGTAACAACACGTAGAGGAAGGCAGGAAGGAAAGAGCAGTGAGGACCATAAGCAGCCCTTTACACACGATTTCTTCGGCTTGGGGTGAGGGAAAAAAAATTAATTCAAACATTAAAACTTGAAACGCAGTAGCAGGCCTAAGGTGGTGAAACTGAATTTGGTGCAAAGCTCTCGATAGACCGCAAAGCCAAAACAAGCAGAGTGAGGCCCTAAAACTGCATAAAACCAAGCAGCTGGCTGCCTTCAGTATGCAGTGTCTCTAATTTTGAGCAGCAGAGCCAGGAGCAGAATTTCACAGAATGAGAGGCAAGACCCGAAAGCTTCCACAGGGATTTTTGTGAGGGGCTTGTGCCCAGTCCAGAGCAACAAGAAAAAGCATCTGGTGAAAACTTAAGACCTCGTGCAGGAAAGAGATCACAGATGGAGCCTATAGATCAGATCTAGCATCAGGAAGACTGCTGGAACATTCCCAAGGTTTGGTTATGTTAGTTTAAACTTTGCAGTGGACCTGTTTCACTACCAGCCTTTCCCAATGGCATGCAGGCCTCTGCCTATGATATTTAGCCGGCCTTTCCTTGGTTTTGTCCTTGGTGGCCACGTGGAATGGTTGACTTTCCAATTGCTGCAACAAAGTGCCTGACATGAAAACCTTACAGGAAATAATTGTTTATTTGTAATAGTTGTAGAGATTTCAGTCCATGGTCAGCTGGTTCCACTGCCTTGAGTTAGAAATGAAGCAGAACATTACAGTACAAGTATGGTGGAGTAAAGCTGCTCAGTTCATGACAATTAAAAAGGAGAGCACAGTGGAAATCCAGGAGCATGCAATGCACACACCAAATGTACACATCCAGTGACCCACCTACCCCAGCTAGGACTCACCTCTTAATAGCAACCTGCAACAATAAGTGTTTATATAATGTAATCAGGGATTACAAGGAGAACAATTACATATAGGACACAGAATTTATAATGTGATTTTATGGTGATTCCCCCAGAGTTAAATATAAGAAAGTGCAGGAAATCTGTCTAAAACACTAAAAGACTTAGAAAATCCAGAGAGGGCCTGGTTCCCACAGCAGTGTCCTTCATGAGTTCAGTTGAAACCCTAGAGCCCATGACTGTCTCCCATGAATCCAGCTAGAGGCCTAAAACCCATAACAATGACTCATGCAAGTCTGTTTAGGGATTGATGCTGGGAAGACCCAAAGGCCAGCAGTGAAAGCTAGAAAGTCTATGCCAGTGGGGTGAAGGATCTGTGCCAGTAGGTTTCAGATTCTACCCTGGAACCAAAAAGTCATGCTCAAAATAAGGACCAGAGTTGCCCTGAAAAGGAACATAGACACTCTCAGTGACAAGGTCCCAAGCTCCTCTAGTGATAATAGCCAAATTCATATTGGAGAAGCTAGCCATGATAACCTCCTCCAGGAGAACCAATCACTCCAAACAGCAACATTTGGAACCCACAGTGCCTCATGCTTCTTCTCCACATCTCTATTTATACTAGCAACTTTGCTCAGATGGGCCATCTACGCTCAGCACCATGCTGGTTTAATTCATCTGGTGTTGACCACTAGTTTTTAATCCATAACAAATGTCATCACCATTAGATAACCTTTCTTGGAGTCTTAATTAATATTCACAGTGAAGTTTAACTCACAAATCATGAGACTCTGCAACCCATCCACCAACCCCAACAAATAGTTCTTGCTGGGCTAGTGCTTTCAGATAG
>PVLA01019604.1:0-11957 GCA_004027455.1 Hydrochoerus hydrochaeris
ACTTTTGAAAGAGGTATTAATATTCTTGACAATCAGTGCATACTTATGTTTAAAGGCAATCTTTTCTGTCCTAGTCCTATTTCTTTCCATGAAGTGGCTTCTCTGTTTTGGCTTTTTCCCTCCTGCTTCCCTCCATGTATTTCTAGGTGTGAGGTTTTGCTTTCATTTCCAAATGATCAATTTTAGGCATTACGTTTTTCTACCAAGTAGATGGGAATTGTATCTCAATTGAATGAAAGTTATATTGCTCTCTATCTATTTTCTGAAAATTAATAAAAGGTTCTAAGTTAAGCAAAGTAGTTCTTTTTATTATTGATTTTATTTTAAGAGGGATAGAAAATAAAATAAAACAGAATAAAGCCAATCAAAACAAAACAGTGAAAGTGATACAGAACTTCAAAACAGGATAATAGGAATAAACAACTGCTACAATCAGGCCTCTTATCTTCAAAATTGCTGTCCATACCAACAGACATAATAAAATCAGATGAAAAAGAACAGAATAAAACCAATCAAAACAAAACTTTAAATAGAACAAAATTATGAAATGGAGCAACATTAAATAGTCATAGCAATATTGCACTTCAAGAACAAGACAGAAGAAAACCCCCATGTTTGCTATATTGCTTATTGTTATCCTCTAAATAGATAGTCCAACTACTGGCTTTTGGCCTGCAAAGTCAATCAAACAGTGCAACATTAAGTTTGTTTTTGTGCCTCAGTTGCTATCAACTCAGTCTGTGTTCCTCTGAATCAGCTGGTTGCTTTCGGGGTAGTGGTGTGGGGTGCTCAGCTCTTCTTGTCTCCAGACTCACAGGAGGGCAAATTGGCTTCCTGTTTCTCCTCCCTCCTGGCCCATGCCTGCAACTGGCTCATGGGAAGGGCACTTCTTGTTTCTCCTCCTGGCCCACAGTAACCACTGGCTCATAGAAAGGGGGAATTTGATATTTCTCCTCTCTCTGGCTCATGCCTACAGCAAAGTGGTTCTTGCAGATAGTGGATTACCCTTAGGTAACTGCCTGGTAGATGATAATTTGGGATGACCTTTAGCCTTCTTTCCAGGATGTGGGTAATCTTAATTAATGGCATCAAGTCTTTCAGCCTTTTTGTTTTATGTGAGAAAGAGGTACATGGAGTCGACAAGACTTTCTGAGGGTGACACTAACATTTAGTAGTAGAATTGGAGATAATGGCAATCTTGATTTTTGGTCTTTAAATTTCTGACAGTTGGATGTTTGGAAACACTGTGTGAGAAAGTGTTTGTCCTGAGCAAGACAGGCTAGCAAGTCACAGCCATTTCACTTCCATCACTGGGACTGTCCTTAACTTATGGGATGTCAGCAAATGACCCACTCAGGGTGGAATACCTCTGACAATCCATCCATCATTATGTAATGATGTAAGTGTTCAACTGTGTTTTTTATGCAATGCTTCTCAAATTTGAAGTACTAGAATAACCAGGGGTGTGCACTAAATCCCAGGGGCTCTACATTTAGTAAATTAAATCACCCTCTCTTAGAAATTTCAACTTATTTTGTTGAAATAAGGGTGGGGATTAATAATATTTTTCCAAGAGCCCTAGAGATGAATGATTGATGAACCAAACATGGGAAATAAAAGAACTCAGATTAATCACTGTTGGGGATAATCTGTGTGCTTCTAGAGAAATAAGGGATGTTAGGAAATATAATATAATATATATATATATATATATATATATATATATATATATACAGACACTTGCATATTTTGTTGATACTTTATTGGTTTTCTTTGTAGAGTGATTTATTTCAGTGAGTTGAACAAAATGATTTATATAAAAAGTGTTCAGGTCTTCAACTAAAATTTCATAATATTACAAAGTTAAAAAGAACTCAAGTTTCCATTAACCAGTGAATAGCTAAATAAGCTGTGTGCATTTGATACTATTAATAAAAAGAAATTAACTACTGATAGAGATTAAACAAGATGAATATTGACAGTATTATTGAGGATCCCAGATGCAAAGGGTACATATTGTATGAGTTCATTTATAAGAAGTTCAAGAGTAAGAAAAACTATCTTTGATGATAGCAATCAGAATAGTGATTGCTTTGGCAAGGAAAGAACAAAATTTCTTAAAAGCTGCCATAGAGCTAAAACTGGTGACATTCAAATGATCAGAAGTCCACAATGGTTTTCACTCTGTACAGCAGCATGGTGAGCAAGAAATCATTGAAATGATGCTTTCTGCTTTGTGAAGTAAAGGGATTCCCACTGTAGAATTCCAGGCAACCTATTAATTATGAGTAGAATAAACCATATTCAAAGAAAGAAGATTTATTTTATTTATTTGAGAAGTGACTATAGAATGTGCTCTGCTCAAACAAGAGATTAAGCTAAGAAAGACAAAAAATGTGGATTCCTTGAAGCAGAGGGTCTGCGCCAGTGAAAAGCAGCACAAACCTGAAGACTAGAGGGAGATCCCAGGAGACAGCCAGGCAGAGTGAAGAAGTTGGAGGACAGAGGGACAAACAAGCCCAGCAGCTACAGCATGCCTTATGCGTTTGAACTGGGAAGGAAGTCTGACAGCAGGAAAAATCCAGGGGATAATAAACTCCATAGAAAAAAAAGAGGAAAAATAAAACAAAGATTGTGGAGGACCACTAGGATGGTTCCCTCTGAAAGAAGAAAATTTGCTCCATTGTGATTCATTTTTGCCCTACTTCCAAGTGTACTGATATGTACAGAGCTGGCTAGGAAAATGCTCTACTGCCTCAACTGCCTTTAAGCAATACAAATAGGTGTGGCAGAAGCACTGCTGTGTAGCCTTTGGAGCAATGTGATAGGTCAGGGATGCTCCACCTATAGGTTCCTACCACTAGTGTGAGCACCAAGAGACACACCATTCTGGTGGCAGGATTGAGCCTCGAGAAAGAGGCAGTGGGGTCTCAGGGCATTAAAAGCTAGATATCAGAGCTGAAGCAGCCAACCCAAAACACAAGTTACTTCCTCAAAATGTGTTATGAGATCCCTCCAAATTTAGAGGGTACCTGTTATCAGGTCCGGTACTGTTTAAGCATAGTTCTTTCTGCATATTTCTGAGGTGCCATTGTGTCTCCTACCTAGCCCAGCTCACAGTACTCACATAGTTCCCATTGTTCTCACAGTCACTCAACATCAGCCACTCTCCTCTTCTTGAATTAACAAAACTTGGATTTAGCCTTGGGTCGTGGTCTTTGTTCTGGTTGGTCTTTGTCTGACTGGACTTCAGACCCCTTGGGCTCCCCATGATTGCACAAATGTCTTTGCTCTATATTCTCACTGTGGGTTGCACTGGAAGTGATAGATTAGAATTTACTTGCCAGAATTCCAATGACTTTTCCCTGGGATTACAATTTATAAACTCCTCCAGACCACAATGAGGTCTGAAGAGCTCACTATAAAAAATAAGACAGTTCTTCATTCCAGAGAAAACATCTAATTATTCAGGAGAGGAACTCTAATCGAGTTTACTGTGTGGCCAGAGTCAACAGTGTTCAGATTGCAATAATAATTGAAACTTGCTATGGTGAGCTTTGCAAAATTATGCAATTATTTGGGGAATATATGTGGGTGGATAGATATGTACTAATGGGGGGCTAGGTGAGTTATGTATGAAAGAGTTCAAATTTGATCTTTTATGAAAAGATGTCTATACATAGAGGCTAAAAATGAAAAAATTAAGAATTAGCTGGACATATACTATTCTGAGACATGGAGGTATTTATCAAAAGCATATGAGGATCAAAAGTGGCAGGAAACAATGACTGATCTGTTTTGTAACAAAAATTCAAATTATCTACTGACTTTTAAAATTACGTGCAAGTATAATTTTGATAAATCTTAGAAATAGCAACAATTCCCCCCACACTTTCGTACTGGCTAGGTTATGTTCTGAAGAGGCAATATGATATTTAGCTGAGCACATGAGCTACCAGGAAGCAAAATTCCATATCAAGCTTTATTTTTCACTACTCCAAAGTTTCCCTCTGTTATATGGGTTGGAAATCAAACATATTCCCCCAGCTAAAAGTGGGATGATCACATGCCATCCCCATGGCAAGGAGTGGACGGAATGGAAAACTCACTTCTCAGAACTACAGTGGTGAATCAACCCCACTCACACCTTTGTGTAAGCTGATTTACTAAAACCAGTCGTTATGGTTTGTGTGACCCCTTCTTAGGGATCAGTGAGGCTTGAACAAACAGAGGCTTCATTAAGGCCAGGATTTTATTGTTGGAAATGGAAAAATCAGACCCAAAAAGAATGATAAAAATTTTTATTTTTCCTGTATGGAGTGCTCAGGCTGTAACCATGGTCTTTGAATGTACTGATGCTGTCAAGTACATAAGTTGCCACGCCATAAACACTTTGTTGGGGTACAACTGTAATGAGAGAATGGATTTATAAAATAGGAACCTTGTACGTATTTCATGATACAAATTAACAATTAGAGGTCTCTGACCAAGTTTCTGTTAAATTCAATTGACCTTGACAGGATATAAAGCCCAACTGCATACCTCTAATAAGTACTGAGTCAGAGTAAGTGTCTATACCTCAAGGTAACTTGGATAGTCAAGGACACCTTTAACTATGCTCACCTGTAAGAGTCCCCTCTCTTTGTTCCCAGAATGTTTCTCACTCTATAAAGGCCCCTTCCCCTTGTTACTGGAATATATTATGATAAACAGTTCTTTTGTTGCAGCTAATCTGTTCAAGACAAACCTGCCTGTCAATACATGACTCAATGCATGTAACCAATTATGTAAGATTTTGTCACTTGCTTTGTACTTCCCACTTCTAAATTTTATATAAATCGAGCTCTTTGTAAACTCAAGGCTGTTGCCTGGCAGAATTATCCTGCAACAGCCTTCTGGTATAAAGATTAAATGCTGCCTTCTTTACTCCTTGGCATGAAGCATTTCCTTTCAGTTTGACTTGGGAATTTTCCTTGTCATTAGCACCCTGCTTGTTTTTAGCAAACCATGATTGTTAATTTTGTGCTAGGGCTATTGGTGTGAACTGGAGAAATGGTCCTTGTTTTCTGCATTGGAAAGATGCATCATCATTTCTTCTCCAAGACATTGTTCTGAGGCTGCCTCAGCTGAAGGCCAAGTATATAAAGTGGGACTAAGATGTTTTCATTCCTCCTAAGTCCAAGCATTTAGATTACAATATCACATATTTACACTTACAGTATCCACAAAGGGATGGTAGTTTTTATTTTTGTAAGATTTAGATGAAGGATTTTTCTAACTTCTGATATTGTCACCAGACTGGGCTAAAGAAAGTCCTTGATGTGGACTTTTGGAATATAGATCCATCCCACTTACAGAGTAAGTTTGCTGACACCTGACACAGAAAGCAAATTTTCAGGACTAGCCACTAAGAGGTACAGAAAAAAATTATTTAGGAAAGAAAGGAAAAGTACACATTCAAGACTGGAGTGCAGATGTTCAAAGAATGCGATTCATTATGGTCCTGGAATAGGTATATTTTGGGGGCCTTTGGGGTCGAATCTGTGGAACTCATAAATGTATGGAAAAAGAAGATAAAACATGATGTCCCCTTCTGTAAGGGAAGGGTGATGGTCCATTCTTGGGTGATAGCCGTCTTAGGTGATGGAACTGTAATGACCCATATGGTGGGAAGGCTCATTTTACAGATAAAAAGAAATTACCAATGCCTGTTTACAGGTAAAAAGGGGATGGTCCAGCCCCACCTACAAGTAAACAAAAATGGGCAAGGCTCATTTAGAGGTAAACATAAAGTGACCAAAGCTTATGAAACTTTGGAGAAAAAATAAAACTGTATATTTGGCAGAGGGAGAGGGAGAGAGAGAGAGAGAGAAAGAGAGAGAGTGAGAGTCATACTATGGATGTATGATGTTACACCTTGTATGTTGAAGACCTGTTTTGGGAGTAAACATGGAGGCTATACCATGGTATGAGTGATTATACCAGTGAAAAACTTACGTGGTGGATTGATGCTGCAAAATGGGAGATTAGTTGGTTAGTCTCAGGTTTTAAACCAGTACCTTTATATCCATGAATATCTTAATGTACATCTTCTTATCCACCCTGGAGGGAACTATGTCCATAGACATGTGCCAACAGAGAGATTGTGTACTGATTAGGGCTGGTTATTTTAGCTCAGATCTTGTTTTCCAATCAATAGTGAATAAATCAGTATCTCAATATAGTACTGTGATTAGAGCTCAGGAAGGGAATTCATCCCTTATTTTGGATGGCATTACTGTATTTAATATAAGTATGGTTTTTTTGTTCCCAGAAAATCTGGCTGAGTTGTCTTATAGTAAATATCAGCCAGATATGCTCATCTCAAATCTTGAAATATTTACCTACAAATTTGTGATATCATGTTTTATCACAAGGGTTTTAGGAGCTTGGAATGGTCAGGATTTGTGTAGTACCACATTTGATTATTAGTTTTGGCAAAATGAAAAACTTTCTTATGGCCCTTTTAAATAGACCTTTGAGAGACATTAGATCTGATAACAAGACTAAAATTTTTGGTGGTATTTGTTGTTGCTGTATAAATTGTTGAATCTTCACCTAGCCCTATATATGTCAAGGAGATACATACTGTGGTAACCCAGATGCAGTAGAAGTGGCAACATTCCTTAAATCCATGATACATTTTTATTAATGTCTTCAGCATACTGTTGGGTCATTCATAGTACACAGCACCTCCATTGGAGAATGCTGTAAGGGTTAGGAGAAAAATGAATTGACCAATTTTGATTTGGGAAGACATAGCATGGTTATGAGAGGAGATATAGTTAAACAAAATAATTGTATCTAATTTATCAAGAATATGACTGTTTTTCCTCATAAATAGTGTTTACATGTTCTCTAAAACTTGCAAGAATATTGTTTACAGCTCTTTGTCTCCTTAGTTTCTTGTTCCTGTAAAGTCTCCAAAGAAACAGGGCTTGATATATGAATTGAGGTTGTGGGTCCTTGTAGCTTGATAACTGTGGGGATGCTTAGAAGAACTTGGCAGGATTCCTTCCACTTAGGGAAGAGACAATCTAAAGATTATCCCCTTTCCAAACTTTAAGTAACACTGAATCACTGGATTGAATTTTAGAGATACATTTTACAAGATCTGGTGCTGGAAGGACTTTATTGCCATATTCTAGTGAAGCCTTCTGTACTTGTCCTAGATTAATTGTATATTTAATCATCTATGTTTTAGGGTCTGTGACTAGATCTTAACTCAAAAATGCCCTCCATAGGGTGTTTCTTATGGCCTGAGTTGGAGAGAAGCTTTAGGGAAAAATCTGATCCTTAGCAAGGCAACAGGTAGTAGTCAAAGTCAAGACTTATTTTTCTTCATGTCATTTTGCCAATGTGATACTAATATGTAAATTAGACCTTCTAACCTCTTCAAGCTTGAGAATTCCAAAAGGGGTTGAAAATAAAAAGTTTATTCCCAAAACTTGTGAGACCTCCTGTGCTACTTTGGAAACAAAGAAAGACCTATCATCATTTTGAAGTGACTTGGGACATCCAAATGTAGGAATCATTTCTTTTAATATGGCTTTAGTGACTTCTGAGCTCTTTCAGTCTAGAGAGGATAGTCTCTATTCATTCAGAGAAGGTATTGTAAACCCAAATATCGAGTTCAGGCATCCAAGTGTTGTAGTCCTCTTTCTAGTTTTCCTCACAATCCAAAAAGTTATATTTGTAATCCCACTGAGAGATCATTGGAATTCCAGCAAGTTAATTCCAATCTACCACCACCAAAGCAACCCATGGCAAGAGTAAAAACACCAAGACTTTATTCCAAGTTAAGGGCAGCCAAAGGGTCCTAAATCCAATCCTCTTGAGGACATGCGGACAAAGGCCCTGATCCTCGGCCTCTCCCAGAATTTATTACTTTGTGAAGGAGAGGGGTGGCTCAGGGATGAGTGACAGTGAGGATGGCAGAACTACATGAGTAACTTGAGCTGGCGGGCCAGGTGTAAGAATGGCATCTCTGCCAATTGCAGAGATAAAAATATGTAGAATAATCAATTTACATAATCCAATAAAGATAGCAATTGAATTGTTTGGGGAGGCTCTTGCTCCAGGTTTTGATATGCAAACTCTGTGCCCTGGGGAGGCAGAGCCTCTTTATCTTGAGGCTCCTACCCACTTGACATTCTCGGAGTTATTTGTTCTTACACATTTCATGCTCATATCCTGTACATATTCTGTATGGAGAACACTATGTGAGGAAACAGGACTGTCTGTTGGCTTTCGAAATACATTCCAGCACCTTGGCTAGTCTTATTTGCAATGCTTAGAGCCAATTGAAGAGAGAAGGACATACCCTAGCCAGCTTTTTACATATCAGCATAAGGAAATGAGTCTCCAAATAATCAAAGTCACAGTAATTGTTCTGCATTCAAAGGGAGTCACTGGAGTTGTCTCCCACAGAAGGGATCATAAAAAGTCAAAGGTATTTGTATCCCCCGAATTAGAGGCATCTGGGTGAATTTTAGCTGCCAATCCTCTCCAAGGAAGCTACTTTGCCTACTTTTAGCAAAAGTGGGGGTTCAGCTTTTCCTCCTGCAGCAGCAAAGAGGGTGAGACATTCTGACTTTTGTGAAAGTGAATTCAAGGCTTTTACCCCTCAAAGCATGGTGGACCAAGGCTGTCAGTACTTCCCTTTCTAAATGACACACATTATGGATTTCTTTAATTATATTTTGATGGTCAGCCTGAGGTAATATAACTTCATGATTTCTCTCTTTCATCCACCAACTGTCATGCTAGTTTATATCTTTCTGCTTTGCCCATTCCCTTTCAGCCTCTGAATAGGAAAGGTTTCCTCTTATGATTGGGTTCAGGAGTATCAAAGCCATCTGTGAAAAGCTTTTCTGTGCCACTGGTTTGGCTCTGTGAGCTGTGATCCTCCAAGGAGTTTCCCTGGATTATGGGAGAACTGCATTTTTAACATTCTCTGCTGTGTGTCACTGCTGCCTGGCGAGGTAATGACATTGCTTTTAGGAGGGACAGATTCCTAGGTTCAGGCTTAACTGAGAACTTTTTTTTTGCTGTGAGTCTCCATTTTCCTCATACGGCTGCATGAGCATGAAGGGATAAGAAAGCATATCTGAAGTCAGTATAGATGTTGACTAGGTTTTTTCTCCCAGTTGTAAAGTTCAAGTGAGGGCAATAACTTCAAGTTTTTTATGTTGTGATGTTTGAAAGAAACACTGTCACCTCAATAGCCTCCTAAAGACTAACAGTTGTATAACCTGGCGGGTAAGTACCACTATTTATGTCAATGAACAGTTCCACACCAGATTATCCAGTCTTGTTTTTGAGACTGGGCCTACCACAGTAAACACATTCTATAGTTTCAACACAGAAGTGAGAAGATTGTCTCCTCTTGTGATGGGAAGCAAGGTTGCTGGATTTCACGTTTGGTAGATCTTGACAGTAATTTTTGGAGATCGTAACAGGAAGGCTTGACATTTAGCTCACTGTGCTCCAGTTAGCCATTGGTGTCCCTTAACTCCAAGAATGCTTTGGATCTGATTGGGAGTTTAGACTTCTAATGGGTGTCCTAACATTAATTTAGTAGTCTTAATAGCCAGGGGTGCTGTGGCAGCCATAAAATGTAGGCATCCCAGCTATCCAAGTGACAGAGTCGAATTATATAGAAAAAAAAGTCACAGATTGAAGAATATTTCCCAGATTTTGAATAAGGACCCCCAGTGATACGTGCTGTTTTTCAGCTATATGGGGAGTAAGTGGATTATCTAAATCAGGAATTGCTAAAGCTGGAAGCTTTTGAAAATCCTCTTGCTGTCTTCACATCCAGTCTAGGAGCTCATAGTCAGACCCTTATGTGGCCTCAAAGAGCAGTTTAGCTTATAAATCCAAAACTGGGGATCCAAAATTTGTAAAATCCGAGATACCTAAGAAGGCCCTGTGTTGTCTTTTAGTCTGAGGTGGCCCTCATTTTAAGAGGGTATCATTTCAGAGGTGATGGGTCCTTCTCTTGGAGCTAAAAATATGTACTGAATATTTTGCTGAGATAAATGACATTAAATTCATTATAAAATACCAAAACTAAGTAAGGCAGAGAGAAAGGGAACAGACAGATATAAGAAAAGCAACCCAGCAAGACCCCAGAAGAGTACTATGAGAAGCTGTAGACTAGAGTACATGGCTTTAGACATAGGAAGATCATAATGGACGCATCACTGACAGCCATGACAGTTGGAAATGGAGTCCTTTCCAGGGACTCTGATGATGAAGTCCCAAGGGCACACAGCTTTAAGGTGTGCTTCAGTGGAAGAAAACGTTTGTTTCGTTCCCCTTCCTCAGCACAGCTTTGCGTGTCTGGCTGGGGAGCAGAGGGAAGTGGCTGTACTCTGGCTAGTCACGTTAAGTCAGTGAGTCACCTTTCACCTTTTTTTCCCCTAGTGCATCAGCAATAATTACAAGGAACACCCATAATTACAGGGTGCCCACGTTATGTGGTGTTGCTGGCAAGAGTAGAGAGATTGACAAGATTTGGGCCTTTGTCAATCCAGTAGTTTGGGGATGATTTAATTTCCTATCTGGTCAGTATCAACACAAAGGCTGGAGGCATAGGCGGAGTGCCACCCTTCCTCGTCCAGGCAGAGTAATAGTAACTGTAAGGCTAATTGGAGATGTAAGAAAACTCAGAGCCCCCAAGCTCTCATTCATCTCCCTCCATACTTCAGCTCCTTACTTCTCCCTGATAATTAACTTTGGAAAAGATGCAGTTTTTCAGTTTACCAACAGATGAGAACCTTGGGGTTGGTGAGAAAAAGGAACAAGACTGGCATGAGTTTTGTTGTTGTTTGTTTTTTGGAACAATAACAAAAGAAAAGCAGTGAGTTCCTTTAAGTTTTGAGTGCACAGACTCTACCAGGTCCCCAGGATAACTTCAGCTGTCATTTGCATGTCTTAGAATATGTTCCCAGTCATGTGCCCATCACTCCAGTTCCAGAGCGTGGGAGGATCAAGACAAACTAACATCAACTAGCAGTCATTTTACCTCCTTGGTTTTTTAGTGCCTCTTTGGTTGATGCTTTCTGGTGGGCATCAACACCTCATACAAACTTCACACCTGAGTCCACTCCTGTATGTCCATTCGTTCTCCTTTACTTCACGTCTGCCTTTCTTTCAGTCAGTCATCCAGGCTGTTGTGCACCATCCAGGATTCTGTATCCATTCTACCCTTGGGCAACTTTTATTTCCATACAAAGAGAATCACCAGTGGCAACATTCAAAAATCTGTACATTAAAAATATCGCCCTTTGTCTTTCAAGGCACCCCCATTGACCCAAGTGTGGCTGTGATGCAGCTGCCATTAATTTTTGCCTTACCTCCCCTTGTTGAAGTGACCATAAACCAATCTTGGGCTCGTTTTCTCCTCATTCCCTGGTTGCACGGGACTATACAGCTTTGGGTACAAACTAAAGGGAAGGACACTAGTGCAGTTGCCATGAGACACATGGGGGTCTGGGCCACCTTCTCATGCCGTCTGGTTCTACACAGGCTCAATAATGGATGCATCACTCTTGCTTCACAATGAAAAGCTTTAGGGGAATGTCTGATTTTGTGATTTGATGGTTTGAAGAAATCAGATAACAATGGACAGTTCCGAGTTGAAGGCCATTTGGTGCCTTGTATGGAAGCTTTCTCCCTCCAATAGGGCCCAATACAAGACCAAGAACTGTTTCTCCAAAAATGTATACTTCTCAGCTATCAAGAATTCTCTGCTTGAAACACGTCCTTTATTATTCCATTAAGTGAGTCTCTACTAAAGATGAAATTTGAATTCGTGTGTGAGAACAAGTAGATTTTCCCTTAACCTGGAAGTAGATTTTGCAGAGTACAGAATCCAGCATCTTGAGATGCAGTTCTGCCATCTTCTGGCT
>PVLA01019605.1:0-11953 GCA_004027455.1 Hydrochoerus hydrochaeris
AACCATGATTACAATTATTTTGTATATTTATTAAATCATTTGTATTTTTAACATGAATCCTCTTACTGGTGGATAAAGATTGACTATAGTTGTTAAATTATGTGATATTGATATAGATATGATACACAAGAATTTATGACTTTCTCATGCATGGGTATAAACTAAAATCAAGCTATTATAAAGAATGTTCATTTATTTTATCATGACATGCATCATGACAATTTTCAAATATGAAATATTATAGAAGATATTATATTTAAAAACCAAATAATATGCACATACTTGAGTTATCAGTCCTATCCCATCCTAAAAATAAAACAATTGTATTTTTCCTTTCATATACACTTAACTATTTTGTTTTCATATATGTATATATACAAATATTAAAAATTTTCTAAATGTGTGTGTTTATGGATATATGCATGTATATTGAAGAAGTATGGTTCTAAATGGATGTAAAACACTCAAATATTTTTATGGTTTTTTTAATTTTAAAAAGAGAAAACTCAGAAAAGTAAAACAAAAAGCAAAAGACATAAACAACAACAGCAAACTCAAAACAATAATAATATTTGTTCTCAAAACAGAATGAAAGAAATTTAACAATGGTTGTTATAATGCATATTGTTCTCTTTTTTAAAGAAAATAAAATTAAGGAAAATAGAAAAACAGAAAAGAAGGGTAGAACAATAACTGAATAAAAAAATTGACACCATGGAATTGCCAGTTGATATATTATTCAATGTCATCTTAAAAAATAGTTGCCAAACTCACAAAATCAAAGCATAAATAGTGGCTAGACACTCAAACGCTGACAATGCAAATCCTGTTCAATGTTCCAACGGAAATTCAGTAATACGGTTATCTATCTTACATACCATACATACTGTTATATCCTTTAGAGCACTTTCCTTCACTTTCACTTTTACAATATCTATTCTACTTTTTGGATCTCATTATTCTGTCAGTTCTTATTATTTTTTACACTAGCAATACAATGTGATATTTACTAATGTGAGTCTTGCTTATTTCACTAATGAGGATATTCTCAAATTGCCTCCATTTGCCTATAAAAGCTTCAAGAACATCATATTTATAGCTGAGTAGTATTCCATTGTATAAAAATATCACCTTTTTATCCTCTCTGCAGTTGATGGGCATTCTGGTTGTTTCCAAGATTTAGCTATCACAAATTGTGCTACTATGGACATGGGTGCAAATATGACTCTGTGACATGATCTTTTCAAGTTTTCTGGAAAAATACCAAGGAGGGAGAATTGCTGGATTGAATGGAACCTCCAATCCTAGTTTTTTGAGGGATGTCCATATGGATTTCTATAGTGGCTGCACCAGTATGCACTTCCACCAACAGTGGGGAAGTGTTCCTTTTTCCACCACAGCTTCACCAACTTTTGTTATCAGTTGTTCTCTTGATGGCAGCCATTCTTTCCAGGGTGAGATGAAATCTCAATGCTGTTTTAATTTGCATTTCTCAAATGGCCAGTGATGGTTAACATTTTTTCATGTATTGCCATTTGTATATCTTCATCTGAGAACTGCATGTGCATCTCTAATGCCTATTTTTGGATAAGGTCTTTGGATTTGGGGGGTTTGATGTTTTTGAGTTCTTTATGTATTCTGGACATAAGTCCTTTGTCTGAGGGATTGTTGGCTAAAATTCTTTCCCATTCTGTGGGTTTTCTTTTCACTTGGTTGTTGATTTCTTTTGAAGTGCAAAAACTTTTTAGTAGTATGAGATCTCAGTTGTTGATGCTTTGAAGTATTTCCCATGTGGTTTGCATTTTATACTTGAATTTTTGGACTACCCCTATGTCTTCAAGATTTCTACCTACCTTGTCCTCCAGTAGATTTAGTGTTTCTATTTTAATGTTTATATCCTTGATCCATTTTGACTTTAGTTTAGTGTATGGTGATAGCCATGGGTCTATTTTCAGTCTTCGGCATATGGAAAGCCAATTTTTCCAACACATTCATTAAAGAGGCTATGTTTTTTCAAGTGAGCATGTTTAGCCCCTTTGTCAAATATAAGGTGGCTGAGTGTCTTTGTAGTAGTGGTTGTATCCTCTAATCTATTTCATTGAACCTCAAGTCTATTTCTTTGCTAGTAGCATGCTGATTTTATTACTGTGGCTTTGTAGTATAGTTTTAGGTCAGGAATTGATATACCTCCTGCCTTGCCTTTGTTTCCCAGAATTGCTCTTGCTATTCTAGGTTTCTTCTGTTTCCAAATGAATTTTAGGAATATTTTCCCTAAATCTGTAAAATATGTTGATGGTATTTTGATCGGGACTGCATTGAATCTATATAACAGTTTTGGGAGTATGGGCATTTACACAATGTTGGTTCTTCCTAACCAACAACAAGGAATATCTTTCCATTTTCTAATACCCTCTTCAATCTCCTTTTTTAGAGTAGTATAATTTTTAGCATATTGGTCTTTTATATTCTTGGTTAGGGTAATACCAAGGTATTTCATTTTTTTAGATGCTATTGTGAAAGGTGATATTCACATAATTTCTGTCTCAGTGAGTTTTTTTCTTGTGTGTGTGTGTGTGTGTGTACAGGAATGCTATTGATTTTTGAGTGTTGACTTTGTGTCCAGCTATGCTGCTGAATTTGTTTATTACATCTAGTAGTCTTTTAATGGAGTTATTGGCGTCTTCTAGGTAAAGTATCATGTCGTCTGCAAATAATGATAATTTAACTTCTTGTTTTCCTATTTTTTACTCCTTTTATTTCTCCCTCTTGTCTGATTACTCTGGCTAAGATTTCTAGAACTATATTGAATAGGAATGGTGATAGTGGACATCCTTGTCTTGTTCCTGATTTAAGAGTGAAGGCTTTCAGTTTTTATCCATTTAGTATAATGTTGGCTGTTGGTTGGCATAAGTGACCTTTATGAGACTGAGGTACATACTGTCTATTCTGAGTTTCTCCAGGGTTTTTTTTTTATCATGAACAGGTGTTGGACTTTATCAAAAGCTTTTTCTGTGTCTATTGAGATGGTCATGTGATTTTTATTTTTGGCTCTTGATATGGTATATTACAGTTATTGATTTGTGTATGTTGACCTGTCTCTGCATTACTGGAATAAATCTCACTTGGTCACGGTGTATAATCTTGATTTGCTGCATTCTATTTGCCAGTATTTTATGTAGAATCTTTGCATCAATGTTCATTAGTGAGATTGATCTATAGTTCTCCTTTTTGATTTGATCTTTCTCTGGATTTGGTATCAGGGTAATACTTGCCTCCAAGAATGATTTAGGGAAGACTGCTTTTCTTTTAATTTCATTGAAGAATTGAAGAAGTGTTAAGAATTTAAGGAGTGTTAACATTAAATCTTTTCGAAATTTCTTATAGAATTCAGCTGTGAATCCATCTGCTCCTGGGATTTTCTTTGTTGGTAAGTTTTTAATCACATTTTCAATTTCAGTAGCTGATATTGAGTTATTCAAAATTGTTATACCTTCTTCACTGAGCTTTGGTAGTTCATATGTTCCTAGAAATCTGTCCATTTCTTCTGTGTTTTCCACCCTATGTGAGTAGAGATTTTCAATGTAAGGGTTCATGATCTTTTGAAATCCATGGGATCCTTAATAATGTCCCTCTTTTCAGTCCTTGTTGCATGGATTTTAGGTTTTCTTATTTTCTTGATAAAGTTAGCTAGAGGTTTATCAGTTTTTTTTTTGTTCTCTCAAAAAACCAGGTCTTTGATTTGCTAATTCTTTTTATTATATTTTTTTGTTTTAATTGAATTAATTTCTGCTCTAATCTTAACAATTTTTTCTCTTCTATGAGCTTTGGGTTTAATTCGCTCTTCCTTTTGTAGAAGCTTGAGATGTAGCATTAGGTTATTTATTTGTGCTCATTCTGTTTTATTGATGAGAGTATTTAATGCTATATATTTTCCTCTTAGGACTGCTTTCATTGTGTCCCATAGCATACAGTATGTTTTATCTGCATTTTAATTGTATTATAGGTACTGTTTTATTTCTTCTTTAATTTCACTTGTTACCCACTGGTTATTCAGAATGTTGCTATTTAATTTCCATGTATTTTAGCAGGTTTTGCAGGGGTTTTTGCAATTGCTTCCAATTTTAGTGCACTATGATCAGATATTATACATGGAATAATTTCATTCCTTTTGCATTTACTAAAGAATGTTTTATGAGTTAATAGATAATCTATTTTGGGGAATGCCCCATGTGCAGCTGAGAAGAATGTGTATTCTGATGTGGTTGGGTGGAACACTCTAAACATCCAGTAAGTTCATTCGTTCACAGGTGTGTTTTGTTTCTGCTATTTCTGTGCTGACTTTTTTCTAGTTGATCTATCTCTTTGTGACAGTAGGGTGTTAAGGTCTCCTATTACAATAGTGTTCTTGTGTATTTTGGTTTTCATATCCATTAATGTTTGTCTTATACAGTTGGGTGCTCCTGTATTTGGTACATATATTTATAATTGTTTGTTCTCCCTCTTGTTGTTTTCCATTCACAAGTATGTAGTGCCCTTTTTTATCTCTTAACCATTTTAGGTTCGAGGTTCACTTTGTCTACAAACAGAATAGCTACCCCTGCTTTTTTCTGGGTCCTGTTGCATGGAATACAGTTTTCTATCCTTTGACTTTTAGTCTATGAGTTTCTTTTTGGTTCAGGTATTTTTCCTGTATGTAGCATATTGTGTGGTCCTGTTTCTTGATCCACTCTGCCAAACTGCTTCTTTGGACAACTGAATGGAGTCCATTTAGATTTAGGGTTATCACTGATATGCACTGACTTGACCTTGCCATGTTGTGTTCCTATTGTTAATTTCCTGCTTTTTTTCCCTTGTTTAATTTCTTGTCCAGCCTTCTGGTTTCTTTCTGTTGTTTTTCTGGGGATTGTGGTCATTTTTATCTCTTTCTACTATGTTTTCAGTGCTCTTCTAGGGTTGGTTTGGTAGAAATGAATTCCTTCAGTTATTCTTTGTCATGGAAGTATCTTGTTTCTCCATTAAATTTGAAACACAGTTTTGCTGGGTACATCAGTCTGGATTAAAAGTTGTTGTCTTTTAGGGCTGGAAATAATTCACTCCAAGCTCATCTTAACCTGAAGGTTTGTGCTGATAAGTCTACCGTGATTCTAATAGGCTTTCCTTGATAGATGAATTGTCTTTTCTCTAACAGCTTTTAGCATTCTGCTTTTATGCTGTATGTTTGAAATCTTAATTATTGTATGTCTGGGTGTAGATTTATGTTGGTTATGAGTGTTTGGCATTCTAAATGCCTCACTTATTTGTGTGTCAGAATTTTTCCCCATTTTGGGAAATTTTCTGCTATTCCTTCTGTGAACAGCTTAGTTATGTCCTTTGCATTGTCTCCTGCCTCCTCACTGAAGCCTGGTAGTCTTACATTGTTTCTCTTGGCATCATCTTGAAGCTGCTCGATAGTCATTTCATGCTGCTTTGCTGTTTTTATAAGTTCTACCCTATCATGATCGCTATCTGAAATCCTGTCCTCAAGGTCTGAAATTCTATTCTCAGCTTTATTTAAATGGTTTTCACTAGAATTTTTTGTTTCTTGGATATCTCTTTGAATTTGTTTCATGGATTCTGCTTGTTTTCTGCATTGTTCATTCAAAGTTTCAATCAATTTCCCATGCTCCTGCATTTTTTTTATCTGTTTCTTCCCTAGCTATTTGTTGAGCAAATATTTTACTAAGGTTATTATTTCCATATTTATGTAAGACATAACTTCTTACTCAATTTCCTCTATAGCCTCACAGATTAGTTTCTTTACTTCATTTACTATATTTTCAGAGATTTCTGGTGTATGACTTTTAATTCCTCTATTTCACTGTCACCTGTTCTTGCAGCTGATGGACTAGACATTTGAGATTACATTTTGGTTTTTTATTTTGTCATTTTCACCTTCTGAGGCAATATCTGGTTGTTAATCCCAATAGTCAAATCTGTTGGCAGTGTATCTCCTAAGGTCCTACTGTGTGGTTGATGTCCACCCAATTGTTGGGTATATAGTGACTGGAACCTGCTGGGGTCCTATTTCTTGGTGAGGGGCCACCATGTCTCCCATTAAACCATCACTGCCAGTTCACTGCATTTCGAGGTTCTGGGAGGGAGAGTGGGAGCCAAATATTCACAGCAGTGTTAGGTCTGAGATGGGGAGGGTAGCCAGGACCAGTGTGGGTGCAGTGGTCCTCTGGGTCAGCACACGGGAGGAGCACACTAGGTCACAGGCACAGCTCAGTGGCCTGAGCTGGGAAGGAGCACAGTGGTTGTCCTCTATGTGGCCACAGTAGGAGGACACCAATGTGCATAGGCCCAGCTCAGCTGCCTGAGCCAGAGTGGATCTCAGTGTTCTTCCTCCACACAGTAGCTGTGGGAGGCACTGAGGTGCACAGGCATGCACAGCCTCAAATATTTTCAATATCTTCTCCACCTAGGTTAGATGTAAGATGAATATATTTTGCTGTAATTTTAGAAATGCAAACAATTATAACTAAACCACAGGTATTTTATGAGTATTTTAACCTATGTAAAATGCCTTGGACAATATTGGGAAAATACATGTAATAAATTGTGGCAGTGATTATTTCTGCAGTTGTTTTTTCCATTACTTTATTGTGTTTTAACATAAATAAGGTATATGCAAGCAAGTTATTTTCTCTGAAAGTACTAAGAATATGATTATCATTTTAAACATTTTTGTAGTGGAAAACAAAAAGATCATACATCTCATAATATACAGAAGTGAGTCATATAGGCAGATTATTTAAAGGGCAAAAAGTGCCAAAGTGAGCCACACAGTGAATTTTATGATTACATAGACATCTAACTATTATCCCTCAAATCAATATGATGACTTACCAGTTTCTTTATTGCATTCCTAATATCTTCATTTCTTAATGTATTAATTACTGGATTCAGAATAGGTGTAATTACTGTATAAAAGATAGAAAGAAACTTGTCCGCCCATGTGATAATGACTGGCCATAGAAAGATGAAAAAACAAGGTCCAAACAACAACACCGTGACTATGATGTGGGAAGTAAAGGCAGACAGTGTCTTGTATGCATTGTCTTTAGAGTGAAAACCAAAAGTTAATAGAATGCAAGTATAGGAGACAAGCAGGAGAATGAAGCAAATTGTTGCCAAAACACCACTGTCTGCATTTATTATAAACCCCAAAGTCTTAGTATCCGTGCAAGCTAATTTCAGCATCAATGGAATATCACAGAAAAAGCTGTCCACTACTTTCAGTCCAGGGAAGGGCAGCTCCAGGATCATAAGCAGCTGACTCATGGCATGCACAAAACCAATGATCCATGATATCAAATACAGCCAGATAAACTTTCATCTGTCCATGGTACTGGAGTAGTAGAGTGGCTTGAAGATGGCCACATAATGCTCATAGGCCACTGTCACAAGAAGCACCATTTCACCTCCTGCAAACAAGTGCACACAGAGGGTCTGGCTCATGCAGCCCCTAAAAGAAATGATCTTTTCACCCTCATGGAGGTCTGTGATCAGTTTTGGGGTAGTTAATGAACAAAGACAAAAATCAACAAAGGAGAGATTCGCTAGCACAAAGTGCAAGGGGGAATGGAGATGGTGGTCCATGATGATTAGTAGCACAACAAGGAGGTTTCCCATAGCAGTCATGAGGCACAGTACAGAAAATGACACTGAGAGAAAAATCTGAATCTCCTTTGTGAAGGCCCTGACACCACAGACTGGTTTACTTCTTCCATTTAGAACATAACATTTTAATGGGATCTAGAGAGAAAGAGATGAACCAGGAAGTTCTAGAATAGTCACACACATTTAATGTTCAGTTACAGTAAGCAGATATTTACAACCCAAGTACAAAAATAAAATCTTAGCATCAAACTAAGTTTGAAATTAAAAATAAATTTTCTTTTTCAATATGCATGTGTGCTCAGCCTGTTGTTAATAAGGGTGAGCATTCCAATGTAGAAAATCTAAAATTTGCCTTTAGAAATACAATGTATCATACAGATATGAAACATGAAAGTTATAAGGAAAAATATTAGTAATAATGTTTTCTAAAACTGTTTTCCAAACCTTGGATTTACCTCTTCTGTAGAAATTCAGAAAGTTTTGTGTTCACTGCATAGTTGTAAAATAGTTCAGAAAGCTATTTATTTTACTAGACTGAATCCAAGGCAATTATCTAATGATATAGTTCTCATCCAAGCATGTTCTTCTTTGTCACAAATCTATTGCTAAGTATGAGATATGTCTCAGAAGACAGATTTGAATCAAAGTCCAAATGTATTGGAGAATTTTTTCATAAAATGACGATACAATATATATCTTCCAAAATTGAACCCAAACACTGAATACATATATGTAGTAGTTTTTCTTGCCTTCCTGAAAAACTACATATTCCTTGGCCTGAGAAATGCTGCTTATTTTCCTACAATGATTTGAGTTTTATTGGTAGAAACTTTTAAAAAATTCTACTGTAAATACTAGATATGTGATAGTTACTTGAAGTTCTGAATGTCCATGTTATATTATATAAATTTTAAATTCATTTACATTTAAATTGTTAATCTATACAATATAAATTTCAGTCATGAATATATGCATATTTTGTGTGGTAGCAAATTATATCATGTTTTGTCAGTTCCTTTCCTGTTTCCCTCTTTTGTTCTTTTTTATATCTCTGCTTCCTTCCTTTCTTCCCTCTTTCCTCTTATTATTATTTTCTTCTTTCCTTTTCTTTCTTTGTCTTACTTTATCTCTTTTTATATTTCTTTTTTAGCCTAGCACTTGGAATAATAAAATATTAAATAATGAGCACATATCTTATGCCAGTTCTGTGTTAATTGCTTCCAATATTAGTTTTTTTCTCAAGATCAAACCCCAGCCCTTTGATCTGAACTAAACTCACCAGACCCTGTTAGTTTTGCTTTTTATGTTGAAATGGGTGCTTCCCAAATTTCTAAGTTGATCCAGCTGGCCTCAGACTTATGATCCTCAGCACTTACTGCCATTTTGTAGATGTGAAAGCTTGATCTCATTAAATCACTCATCTAGCAATTCAACATATCAGAACATAATCTGAAGACCATCTTATTACAAACCCTGTAACATAACTTGCATGTTAGAAATTCTTCTCACAGTAGTTTTGATTTCAAGAAGACTAAGAAGCTTACTCATATTAGTAAAAAGACATATTGTTCTATTAAACTAATACAAATTCAAATGCAAATGGCAAAGAGGTTCATGTTTATGTCAACATCTTTCCAATTTTATGTTTCTTTTCAAACAGGACTTAACTTTATTCCATAAATACTAAAGGCTGAGTTTTCTGTGTTTTCTATGCATTGAATAAAAGGCAGAAGAGACAAAATCCAACAAGAATTAGAGAATATTAGGGTAAATTAAATGACCTTTAAAAGCTATACTTCTCCAGTGGTAGGGTTGGAAACTTGTAGGACTGAACATGGACTTTGGCTTTTATCTGTAGTGTATGAAACACTGTAGCAAAATGTCCAGAAGTCTTGGGGTTTAGCTGGATGAAAACTCTGTAATATGATTAGCAAATATACCAACAAAGTTATATAATAGGAACCCTAAAATCCATATGGAGCTATAGCAAAACAATAAACAAAATTCAGTAATTATTCTTAACCTGGTGGATAAGACAAAAACTTAAAGTACAATAGCAGACTATTTGTGATGTATTTACTCTTCAGGAATTACCTGGGAAGCCAATCTGTTGGATGATGAGACTGATGCTAGATGTTACCTTAAATCAAAGGAAAGTTTCAATTGTTTTTTTCTGTGACCAGTGTTGGCAAGAATAAATAGACAAAATGAATACCATGTGGCCTGGAAACCTTGAGTTTGCATTTTAAAGAGAAGAGTGTCTGAATTTTTTTTTTTTTTTTTTGCTATCACAGCCCTTTGGGATCATTCACTTTCAAGTGTCCCTGAAAACTTACAAGTCATCTTACATACTGCATCCTTCTCAATGCTCAGTTCAAGTTAGACTATAAATGAAAGTAAAAGTGTAAGATATGATACTTTAAATAAAAGATAGAAAGTATTTGATAAGACATGGTGAAATGGGAACTGAAAATTAACATGGAAATTCCTGAAAAAGTTAAAAATAGAACTTGCCTAAGACTCAGCAGTTCCACTACTAGGTATGCATCCAATGAAATGGAGTCAATATTTCAAAGAGATACTTCACTCCCGTGTTCATCAAAGTATCATTGCCAACATATGGAAAGTAAATAAGTGACCATAGACAGATAAGTTGAATAAAAATGTGATAAATACATATGATAAATTTTATTATAACTTAAAAAGATGGAAATGCTGCCATTTGTCAAAATTTACATAATCTTACAGATATTAAACTAAGTGAAATAAAACAGGCATAGAAGGGGAAGCAGTACAGGATTTGACTTCTGCTAAGAATGTAAAATAGTCAAATTCATACAATCAGAGAACATAATTGTGGTTTCCAAAGGCTGTTAGATGAGGGAATTAGGGAGGAATTCAATAGGTATAATTGCTTAATTTCAATATGTGAATAGGTTTGTGGTATCTTGTATACCACAGTGTCTATAATTAACTACTCCCTTAAATATCTGTTAAAAGAGTTTATCTCATGCTATGTTCATAACAAATATTCCAAAGACTAAGAAATAATAGAAAAAGAAAGGCTCCTGACCTTATTAAAATGCAGAAAACAAACATAAACAAATGGATACAAGGAAACTTGGGAAGTGTTGACATGACTATTGTCTTGATGATAGTGATGATCTCACAGGGACAAACTCACCATGCGGTAAACATTAGATATATGCATTTCCTGTGTGTTAGTTGTACCTGAGAAAAAGTATTAAAATATTTTCATTGTTCTGTTTTTTAGAAGGATAAAATGTTATTTTTTTTTGGTCTATGCATACTGCATCATAAAGTGAAAGAAGACGCCAGGTCCAACCAGACATAAATCAGAGGAATTATGATGTGTGGGTGTGTGGGTGACAGCCAGCTCAACATTGCCACACTGTCAATGTTCTCAGCAATTAAGAGTTTGTAGCAAAATTCTACTTTTGGTGACTCAGGAATATTTGGGTCTTGCCTTTCTCCATGATTCCATTTACAGAGTTTTAAAAATTAATATTTTGAATAAAATTTTATTATTTGCCTAAGTGATGAAAAGATAGTGGAATGTATTTTCTAATTGATGACTAAAGTAAAGAACTAATAGATAAATTCAACCTACTTTAATGAAACAAATGATTTATCAGATATATTCATAAGAAATTCTGAAGTCTCTCTTCTCTCCTCTCAAACTGTTACCCCCTCTTGGATACAGCATTAAGAAGCCTGGCATGCACCCTTCTAACACTGTCCCATGCAGTGACAGGTGTCTGTCTGCAGTAGCCCCCGTCCTGCCCCTGTGGGTTGGCATTTTGCTTCCACTGTAAGATTTGGTGGAAAGAAGGGAAGTGGAAAGAAGGAAAGGCATATTAAAATTGACAATGCAGAGCAACATGAAGGCAGAGCAGAGGGGAGATGAAAGAAATAAAGAAAGAAAGAAAGAAAGAAAGAAAGAAAGAAAGAAAGAAAGAAAGAGAGACAAGAGCAGAGAGAAAGAGAAGAGAAAGTGGAGGAAGAAAGGAACAGGAAGAGGAGAGTGCTGGCGATTTAGCTCAGTGGCATATGTGCCTGTCTGGCAAGCATGAGGTCATGAGTAAGATTCCCAATACCAGAAAAAAAAAAAAAAGAGGAGGGGAGGAGAAAGAGAAAATAATTAAATAATTCACAGAAATGGATTGCAATTCTATGCATAGGAGTGTGGTGGATTAACTAATAGTAAGTTTACAATACCCAGCTGAACTAAACCAGTGGGTGTTTGATGTGAAAGACCCACCCGAGGTTG
>PVLA01019606.1:0-11949 GCA_004027455.1 Hydrochoerus hydrochaeris
CACCACCATCACATCACCACCATCACCACCATCACCACCACCATCACCACCATCACCACCACTACCACCACCACCACCATCATCACCATCTTCATTATCATTACCACCATCACCTTTCCTATTGTTACCATTACTATCTTTGTCACCAGTCACCACCTGCATCGCCATCACCACCACTGTGATCACCACCTTTGTGATTACTAGCTCCCCCACAATCATATTTGCCATCATCACCACCATCCTCACCATCACATATCTGTTTGTATGAAGTATTATTTCCGAAAGGATGTAGGGGGTCTCAGTTGCCACAAGATCTAGGGGCTGCAACCTATGCCAGATCCCCTTTCCTGCCCTGCCCTTCCCAGCAAGCCCCCAGCTGTGGTCACTCAGGCTGAGGGAGAGCCCAGAGCTCTCATGTCACCTCTGCGCCTGGCTTCTGCTATCTAGGATTTTCCTCCAACTCTCCTGCCCCCTCCCATGTCTCATGTGTACGCACTGCTGTTCAAATCCCCCCTAGCCTTGCTTCTGATGATTGTGACAGAAGGATCCTGGAGAAGACAGAGACCCCAGGAGAGAAGGGACAGCAGAAGACAGGTGCATGTGTATGAAGCATGAAGGAACAGACCAGTTGCGGGTCTCCTTTCCCACCAGAGAGGTGCACATGCAGGAGGCCACTTCTTTCTCTGCACCTCAGGTTCCTCTGCAAGCTGCTTGGCACTCGCAGTCCGCATGCTCAGAGCAGCCCAGGAGGGCGGGAGGACCTCAGCCGGGCACTCCCGGAGGAACGCTCAGGAAACACTCATCGCAGCCCCAGCCCCAACACCACGCTCAGCCAGGGCTGGCCGCACCCCCACAGTCACAAGGAACAGGGCTCCAGCCACCAGCCCTCCTGACCTCCCCCCATTTCTGGATGCTTCTCCCTAGAGCTCGCCCCACGGGCAGACTCCGGCACCAGAATCCACAGGGACAGACACACCAACTGGCCGCCCTGCTTGATGAGCTCATGACCCCACACTCTGCTCCCCACCTAGGGCTCCTATTTTGCCCTCCTGCCTCGCATCTCCCCAAAACCAGCCCTCTCAGCCTAGCATTTGGAAATGCAGGACTCCATGGTGGGGAGCAGTGGCCAGAAAGACTGTGACCATCATGGCGCCTTTGGGAGGAGTTTGAGGTGCACGGTGAAGAGGGAAGGGAAACCTGTGGGTCCCAGGGAGTGTAGGGTAACTGTCCCAGCCAAGGCCCGAGTTCTGCTGGGCAGAGTCAATCTGACAACCTAGCACACCATCTTCCCCAACTCAGAGCTTGCTGTGGGGTGGCGGTCAGGGCTGAAGGACATCCAGGGTAACAGTGGGTCAGAGTGTAACTGACTCAGTTGGGCCTCAGACAAGTGGTCATTTCCCAGCCCAGCAGGCAGTGCTGGTATTCACAGCTCCCCAGTGCCAGGCTGTTCAGGAAAATGGAACTCAAGGCAGCCCCAGAACAAAGGCAGCCGAGCCAGGAGCAGCGCCCTCTCTTCCCCTTGGGTGGGAGACAGCATCACTGTCCAGAGGACACAGGCTGACACATGCACTGCACACCAGGCCCCATGCTGAGCACTGCATCCATACCCTGTGGTGCATCGGGGTCACCCTGGTGGTGAGACAGGTCTCAAGGCTCAGACTCATGCATGACCAGGGTCACAGGTCCCAACTGTGCCCACTCCACGTCCACACTGCCCGCCTCCTAAGTTTTGCCTGCACACCTCCTGTCCTGTCACCTCTGCATCTGTTCTCCATCAGCAGCACAGAAGCTAGGGCCAAGGTCTACCACAAGTGGCCAGCCCATCCTGCTCATCCACAGGTCTGCAGTGATGGGGGACAAGCCAGGTGACAGTGCACTGGACAGCCGAGGACCTGAGCGAGGAAGAGGGCACAGGGGGAGGGAGTAGAAGGCACCTCAAGAGGGCTTGGCATGGCCAGAGCTGTGTTTTTGTGCAAAAACCCTGGCAGCCCATCAGATGCAGTGGGGGTGGGGAGGAAGGCAGACCCCAGGGCTGCCTAGTCTGACAGTGAGAAAGGCCCAGGACAGGACAGGACAGGACAGGACAGGACAGGCAAAGCCTCTTGGTGGCAGCAGCAGTGGTAGTGAGGGGCGGAGGGGAGCGAGGCTACTGGGCAGGGGAGGGACAGGGCTCGGGCTGGGCAGAAATGGCAACAGTGGAGGCGGCTGCGGGTTCACCCTGAGTGTGGGCTGGCCTGGGGCGGGTGGGAGGCTTTAGGAGAGTCCATCCAGGGCCTAACAGCAAGGCTGGGGGTGTAGGTTAGGGTCCACCCCACACATCATTCATTCATTCACTCATTCCATACAGAATGTGTCAAACTCTGCTTCGGTCTCTGGACTAAAGGGGTGACACGGAGGACTTGGAAAGGTCCTACACCCCATGAGTTCTGCATGCCCTGGCCTGGGGAGACCCCAGAGTCCTCACCTCCTTCCTCACAGAAGTGACCCCTCTGGCCCCAATGCTGTCCCTCAAGCCTCCCTTCAGACCCCAGGCCATTTTTTAGGTCCCCAGGGGAGACCTGCTCCCTTCTGCTCTGTCCCAACCTTCCAGCAGTGCTCCTTCCCCTGTCCTGGGTGGTTTCTCCCTCTGTGTGGCTGTGCTTGCCTGTGTACATGACCTTCCAAGAGAGACCAGGGTCTTCTCCCAGGAAGGACTGAGGTCCCCTGAGCCCGGGGACACCCTGCAGGGCCTTTGCAAGAAGATAAGCTATCCTAAAGGTGTGTGCTAAGTTACCTTATGAAAGATCCTGATCAACAAATTATCCTGAAAAAGCTCCAAGTTCCAATTAAAAAAAATAAGTACAAGCAACTGAACTTCCCAAAGCCATGAGTGAAGATAGTTCTTTGCATCAGCGCCTCCCTGGCGCCTCTCATTTATTCAGCACTGGGCTGTGACCCACCCTGGGCAATGCAGTACAGAGACGGATCCCACTGGGACCATATGCCCAGGAGGCCAGGGGAGGCGCACCCCGGAGCCCAGGACAGGGCCGGCCAGGTGGAAAGAGGGGGCCTTTCTGCAGCACAGCAGTGGAGGTGGGGCTGTGGCTGTGCATGGATCTGCTCACTTCAGGTTTGAAGGCCTCCACCAGCCTGGTCCTAACCATAAGCTGAGCCAGGCTATCAGGCTGCCGGGCAGATTGGGTCCCAGGGCATCCTGACCACATCATGGCTCCAAGGCAGCAGTCCTCCTTGGTGACACTGCCAGCCCCAGGACCATCCGGCATCGGTGCCCAACTGATTTCCCAAGGCCAAGTTCTGCCTCGAAAGCCCAGTCCCACCACAAGCCCAGAGTCCTACCCAGCCTCCAGGGCCACTGCCCCTTCAAGGTGACCCCTAATTCTACCTCTCCACTTCCCAACCTTTTCCTCAGAACCCATGAGTCCCTCTTCTCACACACTGGGACACATGTAGCAACTTCTCAGGGTGCAAGTGATATTCTGGCTGGTCCTTGTGGACACCCAAGCCTTTCTTTAGCCCTTTGTGGAAGTAGTGCAACTTGCAGAATGTGGGCTCTGGACTCAGAATGTCAGGAGACAAGCTGAAGGAAACTCAAAAAGATTCCAGTAGGTGGCAACCAAACTGGGTGTTGAAGGATAAGTAGGAGTCTGCAAGATAAAAAACAGAGGTAGAGGAGAAATTTAGGCAGAAAAAGCAGCCATGAGCCGAAGGTTGGAGGCAAGAAAAGACCTGGCATGTCGGAATAATGGTAAAAAGTGGGGTGAGGTAGAAGGGGGGAGTTGAAGAACACGCAGAGTTCTGAGGTGCTAGATCAAGATGGACTGTCCACCTGGTTTCCAAGACAGTGGAGACAGTCCCTCGCACAGAGGACACACTCGGGGCGCCTGGCCACCCGGTGACTCCGTGCTTTCAGCCTGCTCGGTCTTTTAAAACCCAGCAGCCTCCTGGGCAGAGCTGCCCAGCAGCTCTAACAGCGAGGCGCTGTCTGGCCAGAGCCCACCTCCTTCCCCGTGTCTGGGACCCTATCAGCCATCATCTTTCTTTCTCGTTCATTCACTCACTGATCGTTATCCTCCAGCCTTCCGACGCTCCAGACAGGCCGTCCACTTAATTTTGCAAAACTAAACAGCACGGCCCACTCTCTCAGGATGCCTCTGAGGGTGATATGTCCTGCAGAATGTTTTTCAGAGCAGTGAAAAATTTAATTTTTCCCCCCAGCATCAAGATGTGTCAAACATAATTTATGCCTGGACATAATTCATCCCTAAAGATAAACATTGAACCCCATGAGAGGAGAGACGGCTGCAGAATTTCCAGGGGCAGGGGGTAGGAGTGGGGGTCCGCCTGCTGATCCCACCGCGAAGGGGCGAAAAAGTGTAAAGGAAACGCAGGTAAAGTAGCTAACCCCGGGTCTGGTCTGGGTTTTCCTTCTAGGACGGCCGCGGGGTTTTTGTTTTTCTTTTTCTTAGATTTTTTTTTACAGGCCTCTTTTGTGTCTGTTGGACTGTGGCTCTGTCTTGCATAAAGTCTCTCTCGATAGAAGTCCTCAATTAAAGTCACCTGCTGGTCTTTGTCAGCTAAGTTTGATGCTGTCAAATAAGGCAGAGCTCCTTAAACTGATACAAGTCATTAAGGCGGAGGGGAATCAGAGACCCGATGTGGGGGACGGGAGCCATCCGTAATCAATTGATATCTTCCTCTGCCGGGGGCGGGGTCCCGGGGAGCCCCGCTCCACACCGCCTCATCCGCAGGGGCCTCCACCCCTGGATCCAATTAGGCCTCAGCTCAGCAGGTCTGAGGTCGCGCTGAAAGGCCATCAGTAGGCGAGCCCATTAATAACTCGCCAGTGCCCTGCGTATTGTAATTGTCAGGCTGCAATTTACAGTAATCCTCCAATGCAAAAGCCTAAATCGCCGCAGCTGATTGGAAATTCATACGCCCATTTGAAGGAGAAAAACACACGCCACATGGGTTAAAAGGCCAGAGTGCGCAAGTGTGCGTGTTGAGTGACAGACATTTTAGTACTAGCCTGGGACCATATTTTAAAAGGTCACTGAAAACTCTTGGCTTGGGCCCTCTGACGAACAATGAACGTTCCATATATTTATTTGCCATCTCTTTGTTTTTACAGCAAGCAGAATAAATGAGTTAAATGACGTTGTGCGGGCCTGCATATTGTCAGCACAGGTTATAAGTCATTATTAAACTCCATCAAATCAAACCAAACCCGGTCAAGGCAATGAGACTAAAAGTTATTTGCATTCCTTCTGTCATAAAAAATCATATCCCCTTACTCAAGACTTTCGTTTCTTTATTAAACGCAGCCACAAGAGTATTTCAGGTCTGGCAATATAAGCTCAGGAAAACCTTCTCGGTATAACTCAGTGTAACAGCTTAGTCCGATTCCACTAAAAAGTCCCAGCTGAGCATATCTGGGCACTCAATCAAGACATACATATTACTTTTAAATAAGATTAGCCTCTATATTTTGCTGCTTAAGTTAAAACTTTTCATGTCATTCTCTGCTTTTATATAAACTCCAACATAATTCTGTTTTAGCAAAATACTTCAAACAAATTAAAAACCTCAAGTCGAACGTGTCCTTAACAAAAACTTGGTTAATGGCATTGCAATGTGTTTGCTGACACTAAAACACTTTTAAATAAGATGGATTTTCCTTCCACTTCCCTGCATTTGCAATTATGCAGCGCGGCGTTTGCTGTTGGTTCCGACAGCAAAAGCAGCAATCTGTGCTCCGAATAGCGTTTGATCAATAACTTACCAGTGACCCACGACATCTGTTTAAAAAATTGTCCTTCCCTATCTGTCTGCAGTTGGACTCTGCGTTACTGTGGAGTGGAAAGCGACCAGCAGGGAATATTTGGGGGACGAGGAGGCTTAGGGCTGGGCTGGTAGGTAGGAAGGTTCCCCTGGAGGCAATTGTGTGGCAGGCAGGGGACTGCGGACTGCAGCGTCTTCCTGATCCCCAGGGCAGCTGGGCGGGAGGAAGTTAGGACTCTGCAGTACCTCCAGTCCTAATCCAGAAAAGCTGTCCCCTGCCAGTCTGAAGAATGTGGGATTTAGGAGGGAGCCCCCTGGAAGAGCGAACGCTCCACACATTCAGGGCCTGTTTGCGGGGTTCCTGGGTAGAAGAGAACCAAGTGTCTGTGCACGGCACCTCCTTTTTGTGCACCCACTTGGGGTGGTCAGTGGTTTCCAGGGTGGAAGAGAGGAGTGTTGGGGACCAGCCAGTGCTTCCCGCTGCCCGGGCTCGCAGCGCTCCACACCAGCTGTCCAGTTTAGTCTCAGATTCCTACTGCGTCTCCTCTAGCCTGGGCGCAGCCCTCGGGACAGGGTGGCACCTCTCCCACTGCACACTACCCACAGTGAGGCCCACGGAGGCTAGGGTCATCCTGTGGTATGGCCAGCCAAGTTCTAACATGGCCGTGAATCGTGTTCCTCGGGGTCCACAATGTGCACCCTGACCCCTGAGTGTGGGAGGACATGGAATGGGATGGATGTCACCTCCGTGGTGAGACTGCCTTGTATAGCACAGCTGAGGGACTTGTAGATGTGATTGAGGTCCCCGATCAGTTGGCTTTGATATCACACATCCGGGACTCTGAAAGCTGAGCAGACCTTCCCTGAAAAGAGGCACAGAGGTTGGAAGCTCTCCTGCCAGCCTTGAAGCTGAAAGCTGCCCAGAGCTCTGTCTCCCAGGACAGGGACACTGCCAACCATCACAGGACACCAGCCTGGAAGACCCTGGGAAGACCCCAGCCAAGCTGTGCACAGACTTACGAGCCACAGAAAATGTGAGGCAACAAATGTGTGTGTTGAGTCTTTAACCATGACAGCTTATTATGTAGTCGTGAAGAATGAATACACGTGGCTGGTCATGAACATGGGGCCTCCTGCCACCGACCAAGCAGACAGGTCCTGTGTCCACACGGTGGCCCTCTGCCACCCCGTGCAGATGGACGCACTCCTAGGACTGACCTGCTAAACGTCAAGGAGAAGCTTGCTTTCTGGTTGCTCTTAGCTGACCTCTGGCTTATCCTAAGTACTTTCTTACAGATAATCTACTTCTGCCCTGGCTGTTCTGTTATCACCAAAGCACCTCTTCATGGTACAAGCACCTTTTGTTTCTTGAAAGCCCAGAATAGCAGCAGCCTAAACATCAGCATCAGTTCTCTTGTTAAGCCGGTAAAAATTAGCACCTCAGAGAAAAGCCAATACTTTAAAAACACCTGACTAAATATTTCATAAATGCAACCCAGCAAATTCCTACAGTAGATTCACTGGATTTACAACCATCAAACTATATTAAACTTACAGCATCAAGATTTATTCCCTGTTAAATGAAGTCTCGTTTTACTAATATCTCACATTTGATCCCAAAGGATCTTGGATACCTTCAGGCTTTCACTAGGGCTCCCCACCCAGCTCAGAAGAGGCTCTCAAAGGCCTCATTGTATGGCTGCCACTGCCACCACCACACTCGGGTCGAGGACTGGCCTCCCCAGGAAAGGCAGCCAGGCTGTGACAGCAGCACCCTGTGTGCAGAGGGTAGAAAGGACACCACGACCCAAACCCAGGGCACCACAGAGAGCCCAGGGAGCTCTCCCAACAGGCTCCGGTCCCCGCGGTTTTCAAGCATTAGTATTTGGTGGCACAGTTATTTCTCCCAATGCAGTGTTGTTCCTGGAGGCAGCAGTGGCGGGAGCAGGAAAAAGATAGGACAGCACCTGCTCTCCCCCGATACCCCGTCACCTGCGGCACAGGCCGGGACCCTGTTTCCACCAGTGGTCCCCTCACCTTGGCTACAGGAGAAGACATCCATCCGGCAACCTGGTTCAAAAGGCAGGTGCCCACACCTCACCCCAGACGGTGGCTTCACAGGGTTCACCGGTGTGGCTGCACCACATCTTCTGTTTGAGAAACCAAGACTCCCAGAGGAAAGCAGATTGGCTTCAGAAAATAGTGTGAAACTACAATCTAGAAGAGCACCGGCCACCCTTAGGTCTGCAGGGAGGCCATTATCCACGCTGAAGCTGTAACTTCGGGTTAAAGCATAAGTTCATTTTGGAGGATTTATAGGACTCACATTCCTTAAATAATTGCTCAGAAATATCCCAGACTTTATGAGTAACATAACTGACCTCTTAGGAGCATCCGGGGACCCAGTGTCTAAACAATAACGCAGCCCGCTGAGGAGGCCCCACATGTCCACGGCACCATGCACAAGTGCCCGGGGCAGATGCACTGTAAAGGGGACCTGCCACTCGCTCCTCAAAAGCCAGCTCCAGGCTCACCCCTCTGGGACTGGTCCCTCAATCCTCAGGTAGTTGTCAGCTGTGCCCTGGTCACATCTTTACCACAGGTGAAACAGTGTTGAAACTCAGTTACACACAAACGTTGTCACCATGAAGAGCCCTGAATCCAGGACACCTAGTTTCATTCACCTTAGGATGGAAATGGTAGGGTGCACACTCTTGTGTGAAGTGGGGGGGAAGTGCTTAGAACATGAAGCCCCGAATTAATGTCATTGCTATTATTTAAACTTAGCTACACTGTGACTAGGTTATGTCCCACTTTAATATCCTCAGAGCAAGTGTCATTCCAGGAGGTGCTAACCACATCGGCTACTGAACTGATGGTGACGAATGAATGAAGAAATGAAGGCTCTGCGGAAGACAAAGAGTGTGAGTGTGGTTTTAGGAATCCACAGCCTTGACAGGCTGTGATCCCCAACTCCCTCATGTCTGCATTCACAGTCAAACTCTGGGCTTTGAGAGCTGAGCTGTTGGAGCCCCAGCCTGGCCAGGAGAGGTGGCCAGGTCCCAGGGCCACTGCCTTACTCCCTCTCACCCCCCTCGTCCGCGGCACAGGAGGGAGAGTCAGGTTACCCCAGGCCCATGGCCAGGATGCAGCAACTCCAGATCCTAGAAATGCCCAGACGCTGGCTAACAGCGCCCCGCCTTTGTCAACAAAATTAGTCTTCATGAGATGCTGCTCTGGAAAGCCTGGGTTTTCTATTTATAGGCACAACCTCAAGTTGGGATTCTCGCTTGTTGGGAAGACTGACTCAGCCCTTTATTCCACAATAGGTAAACAGAAGTTAAAAAAAAAAAAACAACCAACAACAAGTAACCACCAAACAAAACCCGAAGTGGGCCTTGCGGCTCTGAAAAAGAATGTAAAGCTCAAACACAATTTTGTAGAGAGCCGCTTACCTCCCACCGCCTGCCCACACTGCAGCCTGGGCTCAAGGTGCAGAAACTGAGAACGCAAGGCCCCATCTCGGGCAGAGCCATGGCAGAGGGTGGCCTGGGGCGGGAGCCCCCACCACCCAGGGATGCACAGCCAGAGGGCACCCATGATCCAAAGCTGTGGCTGGGGAGCTCTGCCCGGCTCACCCATCGTTATCACTTCATAAGTACGTTCTGGACCAAAGGGTATCAGTGTGCGCATGGGATCTGGCACTGACACAACAGCATAACCGCCAATACAGCACAAGATGGAGGAGACAGATGGGGAGGGAGGGACGAGAAACCACCACTCAAAAAACCCCATCCCCTCGATCTGGCTGTGATCTGTCTACCCCTCCAGGACGTAACTGCCTGTGACAAGGACAAGAATGTCACACTACCCACTGGAGCAGTAATGTCCGCAGCTCCTGGAAGAAGGCCTGAATGCCCATGGTGAAGAGCTGGACCGAGCTGCTCCGCAGTGAGAGCAGCACAGGGAAGTACAGGGTCAGCCACAAGCTGGAAATGTCCTTTCAGGCAAATCTTCAGGCACCTCTTGGGCCCTCCTGACTGTAGGAGTCCCTGCTGCATCACCTCCAGGAGGCCCACCCTTCCCCAAGACTGCCATACATCAGTATTCAGGGGGGCCCCTCCTCCCCAACTTGGTGCCAACATTAACTTAAAAAAAGAACAAAGAACTGTCCCCCCTCTACTCTCCTGGTAGCCCTGCCACTCCTGCGTCCCTCCTTTGCTGCCCTTCACCCCCACCCCCACAGGGTCACTAACGCTGGCAGAGGTAGATGAAGTCAGACAGCGCCTAGCGACCACCGCTGACCGAGACAACTGCAGACTGGCCCCCAGGACATGTGGTGGTGGCACCGGGAGGGTGGGCAGTGTACAGAGCAGCTGGGCTTGGGCCGAGGTGGCACTGGGCACACAAAGGGCAGTAATAGGAAGATGCTGCCCCTCGTCCTGAGATGGGCAAAGCAAGTACTTGTGAATCAGGCTCTTCTCTGCGAGAGGTCAGCAAAACCAGCGCTGACCAGCATGGCCTTGTCAGCAGGAGCTTTTCTCCATGCCGGGGACTGCAGGCCGAGTGACCCGGACTCACCCACTGCAAAGCGGGAGCCCGTGACTCAGTGACTAGAAAACTGTCCGGTGCTCTTCCAGCCCGCCCGCTGCAGGGATGGCCGGGCCCCCAGCAGGCAGGTTCCCCAGCACTAACTGAGCTGGCTCACCAAGGGCTGGTGCCCTTTGTAGGGCAAGTCTGAAGCCTGCTGCCAGGACCCACCAGAACCACAGGTCTACTGCCAAGGTGTCCACTGCCTCTCAAGTTTCCGAAACGCAGCCCAGAGTCCCCAGGAGCTTAGCATGGCAACCTTGGGACATCTTGTTTCCATCCCACAGGGCAGACACGGGCACTGGGGAAGCGAGGAGGGGCCGGGTGCAGCGTCTCCTCCTGCCGTGGAAGGCGACGTTTAAACCCAACAGGAAATGATTGATGTTAGCGCTCTGCAGTTATCAACTACTGTCTCCTTAAAAACTTAGAAAAAAACAACTCACAGTACAAGTGGCACCATAAGAGCACCACTTCATTCTCCAGTGACTTTCTTCCCAGCTGGGCTCACACCAACCACCGCTACTCCCCTCATTCTCCAGCCAGGAAAAACTGGGAGGAGTTAGCAAGAGCGGAAAACAGCCAGCTCACTCCGCAGGGTGAAAGCGCTGCTGCGCCCTGCCTGTGCGGCAAGACTGCGCGTGCGCGCACGTGCGTGGTCGAAGAGCGCGCAGTCGGGGCGGATGGTGCCGGAGTCCAGCTGCGGCAGGGCTAGGGTTTCCCAAAGGTGGACAGGGAGTCGGCGAGTGAGAGACAGAAGACACTGCACACCAGACTGTGAGTGAATCTGAATCCCCTTTTATTTTTTAGAAGCTGGAGTATATATTTACTAACCTTTGGCAGCAACCCCCAGCCCCAAGCAGGAAGCGCCCCAGGCTTAGGGCCAGGCAGGGACAATCCTAAACAATAGGTTTTAATTAACCTCAACCCCAAGCAGGAAGTGCCCCAGGCTTAGGGCTAGGCAGGGACAATCCCAAGCAATAGGTGTCAATTAACTCTTTTGACCTTTGTAACATCTCAATCTTGTTACTTAGTTAGCTTGGGAAATGTAAGCCGATGCACCTGGATGCCTGCAGGAGGAAGAGATGTGTGAGACTATCATGCCGCTCCCTACATTTTTTCCCTTATCACTTATGGGAGTGTGGCAGTTCCTGTGAGGACAGCGCCTGTCTTAGGTCAAGGACTCTTCATATGAACCCAACCAGGCCTTACCCGTCATGGGCCTGCAGGACAGCAATAGGTCCTGTGCCTGTCTTAGGCGGCCGGTGGTGTAACATATGTGTCCTAGTTGCCCGTCTATGGCTGCCTGTCCAGTGTCTCAGGGCAGTTGTCTCACAGGAACCCCGCAAATCCTCCTCCATGAGCTCTCCCATTTAAAGCCTCTATATAAACTCTCTCATACTACTCACAGAAGGTAAAATTTCACAACCAGTCCTCACAAAGGGGTTATCTAGAGGGCCTCCAGCAACCCCCCTGGAGTCTCCACCCTCGACTCCATATTGAGCATTACATAAAAACATACACATGTGAACTACACAAATTACAATTATCAGTACAAAACATTCCAAGATCCCCGTGCCCAAT
>PVLA01019607.1:0-11947 GCA_004027455.1 Hydrochoerus hydrochaeris
CCCCAAAATTAGCATGAAGATGATTGTGGCTTAAGTAATTTAAGTTCAGTTCATGATCTGAGAATGGTTTAATACATAAGAAATAGCAGTTAACAATGCAAAGCTGTCTTGGGTTTGGTGGCTCACACCTGTAATCCCAGCACTGGGGAGGCTGAGGCACAGAGACCATCATGAGTTCAGGGCCAGTCTGAGCTACACATGGGTTCAAGGCCAGCCAGCACTGCATGACTGTCTAAGCAAATAAATAAATAAAATATGACTGAGTGTAATTGTGGTAATAAATCCTTAAGGTAACTTTTTTTCTTTGCCTCAAAAGAGTAGCAAATTTTTTATTTGGTTTATTTGTGGTTGTTGGTTTATTTTATTTTTTTACTGTGGGAAGGGCTGAGCCGAGGGCCTCATTTATCCTGAGAAGGTTACTTTACCACTCAGCTACTCTCCTTCACCTACAGCCTGAGTCATTGCTATTATTTAATTTATCTTTTCTGGAAATAATGGGATTTATTTTTTATGCTTCCTGTTATAGCCATGTAACTGTTTTGAGGTCCCTTTGTTCCTTGAGTCCTGTAACTTTCCTTGACAGTAGGAGACCTTGATGTTATCTATTGCTTTGCTTGTTTAATACAGCTGAGTAGACCTCAGCCAAATTCCTAAACATTTAGCTTATCAGCTAGGAAGTACAGGTTTATGTATTTAAAATCCTTGGCAGATTTCTTCACATTTGCAGAAGTCTGATAATATTTATAGCTGTATGTATAAATATACATTAATGTCAATATAATTTTGTTACTGTACATCTGGCTATATATATATATATACATATATATATATATATATATATATATATATATGCAATATCTAGTTAAGCCTAATAATATGTATGTTTATAATTTAGTCTTCCATTTCAGTGGTTATATTTTCATGTCTTTTAATATTTCTTCTCACCTACCAGTGCCTGCCAGATGTGTTCTATCTTGCTGCTCAACATTGAAAGGCATTACCTCATAGAATACTCAGAATGGTTCTTTAAAGAAGTATTATTATGATCTTTAATTTTACAGGAAAAGGATGAAGCTTTAAATTGAACAACCTGCCAAGGGTACTTCGCCGTATAATTTTCAAGGTTAAAAGTAGAACTCAATGTTCTGTCCAGAGAGTGCCTAATGATCAAGTGTGGTGTGCTTACATAATTTAATGATTAGATCAGGAGTTGACCTAACCAGTCACCACTCTATGTCCTGTTGATGAATTCACTGGGTTTTAAGGATGCAGCTTAGAATTAATGTTCTCTTGCTCCATGGTTCACTCTCACATAAGGAAACACATGTGTGTACATTCTTTGGTACATTTTTTGGTAAGAAAATTGGGGATTTATTTGTTAATTGGCTTTGAGATTTTAGGATTAAAGCTTTAAGTGCTGTATTTATTAAGGTTGAAAACTAAAATTTTAATCTCAAATAACCTTAGTGTTGAGAAGTCTTTTATGTTTATGTAGTGGTTAATTGAAATTAAAAAATTTCCCCCTTCTGTGATTTCTATTTCAGTTTCTGTTATTGGTCCAGCTATTGCACTTCCATCTAAAGGCCTGTCTCTCTTGAGATTTGCTCCCAGTCCCAGGCTTGGTATGTCTGGTCATTTGCACTGACTCCCTAGAGGACATAATCCCTCTCTGACTGCCTCTCTAATTTAGTTATTAATAATAAAATTCACTGAGCTGTAGCTTATATGCAAGTTTAACTTTTTGTTTATCATGTTTACCTCAGTGCTTTTATGAAAGTATTCTTCAATGGATGCATGAAAATATTTGAAAAGTGTGATTCCAAGTCAGGAAGAGTCATTACCATGTTGATGAACTGTATAATCCTAGAAGTTTTGGTTTTGTTTTAAATGTAAATGTCCAATTATACTTTATTTTATACTTATTTTTTATTTTAAATGTAAAACAATAAAAACAGTAAGATAAAATTTTAAAACAAGATAGAGACTAGCAAATGTTAATATGTTGCCTGTTGTTACCTTCAAAGTAGTTGCTCAGATTATAAGATATAGGCATGAAAAATTGATCAAATGATTTAAATACAATTTTTCTTTTCAATGAGCTAATGAAAATTATTAGTAAAATTATCTTAACTATTTTTAGTATTTATTTTGTCATTCCCCTTCCTTCCATTCTCCTTTCTTCCACCCCAGTTTCTCTTTCCTTTTGAACAGTTTCTTCCCATTGCACAATATTTATCATACATTTTATATTTTATTGATTTTTTCAGCTTCTTGTAACTCTGTTGGTAATTTCTTTTGATGTGTGAAAACTCTTTAATGTGATGAAATCCCACTTGCTGATTCTTTGAAGTCTCTTCTATGCAGATTTGAGGTTGTTTTGAGCACTCTATATCTTCCAGATTCTTACCTAGTTTCTCTTCCAGTAGATTGAGTGTTTTAATATTTAAATCTTTCATTGATTTTCACTTTAGTGTTTGGTGATTTTCACTTTAGTGTTTGGTCTAGTTTTGATCTTTAGCATATCGAGAGGAATTTTTACTGAAAACATTTTTAAAAGGGCTACCTCCTTCCAGTGAGCATACTTGGGCCCCTTTTTCAAAGGTCAAGTTTACAAGTGCATCTGCATCATCTGATCTATTCCACTGACCCTCAGTCTGCTTCTTTTGCCAATATCATAACCAATTTTATCTCAGTATCTTTTTAATTTGAAAAAAATTAAAATGTCTTCATTCTACCACAAGTCTCTTATCATTGAAGAGATTAAAAACAATACTTGCTGCAAGCAAACTATTCAATTTTTGAGAAATCATAAAGCAAGAATGGATGATGGATGCTTTCCAGTAGCATAGTTACTCATGATAGTAGTTTATTTTATTTTTATTTATATTTTATTTTTATTTTATTAATAAAATTATTTTTTAGGGTACGGTCACCTTTTTTAGTTTAGGCTGGTCTTGAACTCAGTTTTTGGCCCAGACTAACCTCAAACTCACTGAGATCCTCTTGCCTTAGCCTCCTGAGTATTGGGATTACAGGCATGTAGCATCATGTCTGGCTAGCAGTGTATTTGTAAATCTCATAAACCAATCCCAACAATAATAACTTTTAAAATGCCTTTATCTATTAATTATACATATGAGATATCTTATTAAAATAATACTTTTCATATTCTTTTGTACATTCAGCATTCAACTGTATTTTCTATACTTGCTGTAGACAGAAAATATTTTAATTTCATAATATACTAGAAATACTATGTTTTTAAAAATAGGCTCTTATGTTTGGAATTTCTCAAAATCAGAAATGCTTATTAACAATATTGTCAGATATAACACCCATAGATAAAGCAGCACAGTGAAATCACAAGCAATGCACCTCAATTAGACAAGGACTTATAATACACAGTTGGATCACTATGTTTCTTGTTGGATATGTTGAGGAATACAGATCACCTGGCTTCTCTTAAGTGGACAGCACAATAAGTTTTCACCAGAAAATACTTTTGCACATATTTGTTCTGTATTTGCCACTGAATCACAAATATAATTTATGCATTTTGAAAAATATTGAAGGATATACAAATCTAAGAAAGTCACATGGAAACACTTTATTGCAAAGGAATTTATCCCAGGAAAATGATTATTGGTACTTAATGGATACATGTGTTCAATGAGTATAAACAAGATGTACAATCATTCATGAGGGCTGACCCTTTTAAACTAAATAAAAATAGCATACTGCAAATCAATAAACTTCTTTATTTGCATTTAAAATGCTGAAGCACACAAACATTCACCCACAGATTGACACATCATTATTTATTTTCTTCATTTATATCTGCTTAGCATGTAGATGAAGTTTTCTGTCATTGATTTTACTCAGCATTGGATGATGGATGCTTTCCAATAGCATAGTTACTCATGATAGTAGTTTATTTTTATTAATAAAATTATTTTTTAGGGTATGGCCACCTTTTTTAGTTTAGGCTGGTCTTGAACTCAGTTTTTAGCCCAGACTAACCTCAGACTCACTGAGATCCTCTTGCCTCAGCCTCCTGAGTATTGGGATTACAGGCATGTGGTGTCATGTCTGGCTAGCAGTGTACTTCTAAATCTCATAAACATCTTTGTTGTTCATCATTTCTCAAGGAAAGCACATACATAGGGAAAAGAAATGATAAATTAAATAATTAAAGAACATGACAAAGAGGATCATTTCCATTGAATTAACTCAATTGATATCCCAACCTATTGCATTATTCCCTTCCTCTATCTGCATCACACTTATGTGTGTGCATATATGGGTAAGTTTCTGTATTACAGTATCTTTGTAGCATAATTTTTAGTCAGGGATTGTGATGCTTGTTGCCTTGCCTTTGTTGCCTAGAATTGTTTTATTCTCGGTCTCTTCTGGTTCTTAATAAATTTTAGGAATGTTTTCTATCGATTTGTGAGGTATACTAAAGCTATTTTAATTGGGATTACATTAAATCTGTGTAGCAATTTTGGTAGTATGGCAATTTTTAACAATGTTGTTTCTTCCTATCCATAAGGAAGGACCATCTTTCCATTTTCTGATATCCTCATCCATCTCTTTATTTAGAGAACTGTGTTTTTAAATATATATATACATCTATATATAGGTATATAGATATATCTTTTGCTTCCTGTGTCACATTGATTCCTAAGCATTTCATTGTTTTGGATGCTATTGTAAAGGATACGGTTCCCTAAATTTTCTATCAGTGAGGTTGTTGTTTGAGGACAGAAATGTTACTGATTTTTTAGTGTTGACTTTGTATCTAGATATGCTACCAAATTTGGTTATTACACCTAGAATATTTTTGGTGGAATTTATGGGGTCTTCTATCTAGAATATCATGTGTTCTTTTAATAATGATAATGTAACTTATTCCTTTCCTATCATTATTCCTTGTACTTTTCTCTCATCTAATTAATCATATTAATGTTTCCAGGACCATATTGGACAGGAGTGGTGATAGTGAACATCCTTGTCTTGTTCCTGATTTTATAGTGAAAGCTTTCAGCTTTTGTCCATTTAGTATGATGTTGGATGTTGGTCTGTCGTACTTGACTTTTTTCAGTTTGAGGCAAAGATCAAGTATTCCAGTTTTCTCTGGAGTTTTTATCATGAATGCAGGTTTGATTGTTTTCTTAAGTTTTTTTCTGAACATAATGAGAAGATAATGTGATTTTTGTCTTTGACTCTGTTGATATGGTATATAATTACATTAATTGATTTGTGTATGTTGAACCACCCATGCATTTCTAGAATGAATTAAACTTGGTTATGGTTTACAATCTTCTTGATGGATTTGCTGAATTCAGTTTGCTAGTTTTTTATTAAGGATTTTTTATTTATGTTCATTGTGGAGATTGACCTGTCACTCTCTATTTTGTTGGATCTTTCTCTGGGTTGGTATCAAGACAATACTTGTCACCCAGAATGTATTAAAGAGTACTGCATCTTTTTCAGTTTCATTAAAGAATTTGAAAAATATTGACATTAAATGTTCTCTATATATTTTTGTAGAATTCAGTAGTGAATCCATCAGGACCTGGGCTTTCCTTTGTTTGTAAGTTTTTAATTAAATTTTCTATTTTATTTACTGATACTGGGTTATTTAGAATATTTCTATCTTCTTTATTCTCCTTGTGTAATTCATATATACCTAGAAATCTGTCCATTTCTTCTTTTTTTCCATTCTATGTGAGTAAAGATTTTAGAAGTAGGTGTTGATGATCTTCACAATTTCCACAAGATCTGTAGTGATTTCACCCTTTTTATTCATCAATGTAAGCATTTGATTGAGTCCTTTATTTATTTTTAAAGTTGCTTAATAGTTTATCAATTTTATCTCTTCTTTCAAATAATAAATTCTTCAATTCATTAATTCTTTGTACTGGTCACTTAGATCCCATTGCCATATTTTCTGTTCTAATATTTATAATTTCCTCCCTTGCATGGGTTTTGATCTTATCTTGCTTTTCTTTTTCAAAAAGGTTGAGGTGTAAACTTTCGTTGTTTATCTGTGATCATTCTGTTTTACTAATGTGAGAATTCACCACTGTAGTTTTCCCTCTTAGGGCTGTTTTGCTTGATTCCCACAAGTTCCAGTATGTTGTATCTGCATTCTCATTTATTTGTAGATATTGTTTAACATTTTCTTTAACATCATCTGTAACCCATTGGTTGTTTAGAAGGGTGTTATTTATTTTCCATGTGTTTACATTGTTTTTGTGATTGCTTTTGCCTTTATTTTCCAGTTTCACTGCACAGTGGTAAGATGAAGTGAATGGGATAATTTCAATTCCTTTGTGTTTACTTTATCATGTTCTGTGGCCTAGCATATGGTGTTAGAGTACTTCACATGCATCGCAGAGGAAAATGTGTATTCAGGTGATGCTGGGTGATAGACTCTAGTAGCTAAATTCATTTGTTCATGGATTTGGTTCAGTTCTGATATTTGTTTGCAGATTTTCATCAAGTTGTTATATATCTTTGTGACAGTGGGATATTAATGTCTCTCATTAAATGTGTGTTATTGCTTATTTGATTTTTCATGTCTATTAATAATTGGCTTACATAGCTGGATACTCTCATATTTAGTGCATAAATCTTTATGATTGTTATATCTTCCTTTAGAAGTTTCCCCTAACAAGTATATAATGACCTTCTTTATCTCTTTTTATCATTATTGGTTGGAAGTTCACATTGTCTGCAAACAGAATAACTACCTCTGCTGTTTTCTGGTTGCTGTTGCATGGAGCATTGTTTTCCATCCTTTGACATTCAACCTATTTTTTTTAATTAAATGTGTCTCTTGGGGGCTGGGGATTAGCTCAGTGGCATAAGCTCCTGCCTTGCAAGCATGTGGTCATGAGTTCAATCCCTGGTACTGATCAAAGAAAAAAAATGTGTTTCTTATATACAGCATATTGCTGTATTCTGTTTCTTTTGATCAGTGAACTGAGGCTATTTATACTGATGGTTATAACTGATATGTACTGTCTTATCTTTGTCGTGATGTTTTCCAGCTGTTGGTTTCCTGCTTTCCTCCCTCTATTTAATTGCTTGCCCTATTTGGTAGTTTCTGTCTATTGCTTTTCTTGGAAATGTGGTCGTTTTTCTCTGTCTAGAATATCTTTCAATATACTTCATAGTTGATTTGGAGGTTGTGAAATTCTTCTGTTGTTCTTTGTCATCAAAGTACCTTATTTCTAAATAAATTTGAAAAATATATTTTCAGGGTGTATCAATCTGGATTGGAAGATGTTTTCTTTCAGGACTTGAAATATCTCAATACAAACTGCTTGAGTTAAGAGTTTGTTTTTAGAAATCTTCTGTGATCCAAATGGACTTTCCTTTATAGGAGATCTGTTTCTTTTCTCTAACAATTTTTAATATTCTGTTCTTGCGTTGAATTTCTGGAATCTCTATTATTATATGTCTTGGTGTAGTTTCATTTTGATCATAACTGTTTGGAGTTCTATATGCTTCATTTTTTCTATATCAGATTCTTTATCCATAATAGGGAATTTTTCTGCTATTATTTCTGTGAAGAGTTTTTTATAGCATTTGTGCTGTTACCAGCTTTCACAGTCACCTCAATCAATCTTCTGTTATTTTTCTTTGCTTCATCTTGTAGTTGTTGGATTGATTTTTCATATAACCTTGCTATTTTTAAGATATATTTTTCTTCATAACCACTAATTGCAATTCTTTCTTCAATATCTGATATTCTATCTTCTCCTTCTTTTAGTATGTTGCATATAATTTCCAATTAAGTTTTAGTCTCAGGTTTCTGTTTGAAACTGTTTCATGGATTCCATTTCTTTTCAATGTTTGTCATTTGTTATTTCCAATATTTTTATATGCTCATCTATTCTTTTATCTATGTTTTCTGTAATATCTTTGAATTTAAGCATCATTTCTCTTTGAACCTGAGACATTATTTTCTCTATAGCCATTTCCACTTGTTTTTTTTTTTTGCTTCTGTTACTATCATTTCAGAAAGTTTCAGTATTTGACTTCCAATTTTATCCGTATTACTGTGATCCAGGCTGGGCATCTGGGATTTCAGTTTGCTTCTGCATCTTGTCATTTTCTATGTTCTCTCTTTTTAAAATTTTATTTTCTGTGTTGCTGTTTGCCAATTTCTTATGATAGATAGCGTTGTTACTAGTATTGAAGATTCCCTGTTCTTCAGGGGTGCCTTCTGTATGTAAGTGATTCTTTTACTATCTCAAGAATGTATCTTCTCAATTTGTAAAAGATGGAAGATTATTATTAAGCTCAGCACTCATCTTTTGATAGTGGACTGTGGTGATGTTTGTGACCACATACAATCACAGTGTTATCACATACAAAGAAGAAAATCTGATTATAGCATATGTGACATCCTAGATAAAGTGGCACAGTTATGAATAACAATAGTTAACAATTTAACTGCTGAGTAACAATTGTTTAGCTGCTGACACACTATAATAACCACTAACCTGCCACCTCGCACCACAGGAGCAAATGCTAAAGTTATATAACAAAATCAAATACATAACACGTAGTTGGATACAGTAAACTTCCCTGTAGTGGAGTGATTTTCAGGGCATAGTGTTGTTAAGATGGATAGTGTCAGGATCAAGTGATAAATGAGGTCAAATACAGTAGAATCAATGCTAGAGGTCAAAGTATGATCACCTGAATTTGGGGAAACTGAAGGACAACAGAGGGAAAGAATGAAATAGAATAAGAAAAAATAATCAGGAAAGGAAAACAAAATGTCTCTTCACTTGAAAGTTTAAGTTCAATTAAATGCACACCCATGCATACATACACACAGGAATCATTCTTCCTTGTGAGGCCATCTATGCTGGAGATCAGAGTTTCTTCTAGAGTTCTCTTGCAGGTCAAGGCCTAATAAATGTGTAAACATGAAAATCATGCTGTTCTTTTTCCCCATATCTCCTTCTCACCCTCTGTTCCTGTGAAAAAAGTCATCATTGGCAGTCTGATGGCTGTGCTATGCCCCTTCATGGTGACCTCAGTCCTCAACCAGGTTTCCCAGAATTTGAAATGGACCACACCAGCCCCTCGGTCTCCACTGTTCTTTGGAAGGAAGGTGACAGGAAATGCAGTATCAGAATATTCTGTGCACAGAGGCCTAGCCATGACCTCAGTTGCCTTAAATTTCCAGCCTTGCTCTTGGATGCTTGGACTCCCAGTACCTATGTGCTGTCCTGTTTGTTCAGAGCAGAGAAACTGAGCATCAGGGTTTTCACACAAAGGGTGCATCACACCCTCACAGCCTTCAGCACCTCCCTGGAGCACTTCATGCAGCAGACATTCTTGCTCTTTAAGTGGCTTCTGATAACACTTCAAAGAGATTTCAGCTTCTACCCAAACTATTAAAATTTAGAGTAATTATGTTAAATCCTGCTGAGATATAGGCACTTAATCTTTCAAAAGATCAGCACTGGAACAGCCTTGATGAACCTTGAAATGAGAATAATAATAATAAAAATGTAATGCCAACTGTGTTAATTCAGAAAAATGGATTATCTCCTTAAGCAGGATAGTTCTCCTATTTAATCAGTGGATCCCAGTAACTCTGAAAGTAAAGGACATAAAAATCAATCTCAGGAAAGTGTGGAAATTGCCACTGGCTTGAACCCTTTCTGAGAAAAAATATCATTGGTCAAAACACTGTCATTCCAAAGGTCATATGGGTTTTCATCCACCTGACCTACAATGGGAGCCAGATTCCCTAAATCACAAGGGAAAGTCCCACTTTGAATCAGATCCTCAGTCAAATTTATTCAGTGCAAACTCCCCAGCAGACATGAGTCCTAAACTCATTGTGTTTCTCACTCAGGGGACCTGACAAAGTATAGGATAAGACCTCCCTGCTGGCCAAAAGGTGACACTTTCATGAAGAGGCAAGCCAATTAAAATGTCCCCTGGAATCTGGGGACTGCCACATTAGGAAAAAAATTGGATGTATCATAGGAAACAGTAGTATCAAATTCACAGTGTATGACTATAATGCCCAGAGCAGTTGATTATGATTGTGCAGAAGAAATTCAACTTGTTCATTTTGTGGATATTTGGAATTTTTAATGAGGTGCTTGTATTGCTCAGTTAATATTGCTCCTTGCAATAAAATCCTCTTTCACAAGTCATAGACAACAGCACAGAAAATGAGTTTCAGATAAACCTCTAATAAAGTAATTTATTTTACTCTGAATTTAACAGAGAGGAGACATATATGTTCAACATTAAGAATCAAATTATTCTGTAGCTGTTGTGGTGACACAAACCTATGATCACAACACTCAGGAAGGTGAGACAGGAGATCACTGTGATTTTGAAGCCAGCCTCAATTGCATGAGTTCAAGCCCAGCCTGAGCTATGCAATGAGGTTATTCTGATGAAAGTGATATGAAATCATTTAGCAATAAAGAAAATTTAAGAAAAATGTATTAATCTTTTGCTTGATCAAAGAAAGGATACTTTGCTACCACAGAACACTGAATTTGTACAGTGCCAATTCTTACATTAGTGTTAATCTTTAAGGATAAATTATGTAAATTGTATATTTAAGCCTTTAAAAATATTATCTGAAATGTGGTATGTCCTCAACAAAATAATATCTTTTTATTAATTATTTAACAGCACAAACAGCTGTTCATATTTTGGTGTGATATTAATTTATTTTTGAATTATATTTATAGTATTCTGATCTGGTACCATGTAACAAATGATAATAAATTATTTGAGAAAAATAACTTCCATTACATGAAGTATGCAATGATATAATAAGAAAATAATTGGGCAGTTGTAAATAGTTAAATATCTGCTTGTGTTTGTTGTTGGATTATATTATGTTTATTTAATAACATAATATGAAGGCTTTCTAGCCTATATCTTTAAAACACTTTGTTGGTCTCACTTGAAAATTTAAGAAATTCTTCCCTGTAAATATTATTCACAGTGTCATATGTACTGATCAAATGATTTTCCAACAAAACCAGCATAATTTTCCAAATCATCAAGATGCATACAAATTAATATAAAACCATATATTATAAAAACTGACTAAAGAGTGGAAAGAAACTTTACATGTAATTACTAAGACATGTTTATGACAAGACGTGAATCCATGCAACTTATTGGATAAAATGTGCTTATTAAATTTTTATTTCTAATTGCAAGAAAAAGAGCAATAACTATAAAATTGCTTCTAAAGTGCAGAGATATCAAAGGAAAGATAAATAATAATTTTAGGTAGCATCAATTCAGGAAGAGGTATGATTTTGTGACAGATACAGAAATTTTTAAACTACAGTATGTACTTGAAATATTTGAACAAACTATGTGCTTTGAATTAGTAATACACCAATAAATTCTTAATTTTTAAAATAGAGATATTGCCCTTTACATTAGACACCCAAAATAAACAAATATAATTTTACAAAAAGTAAAAAATTTCAAAAAAAAGTAATTTTTACAATTGCATTCTAAGAAGAAAATAATCAATATAATAAAAATTTAAATTTTTAAATAAAAAATTCCCTAGAAAATGAAACTACATATATAAAATAACCTTAGATACAAAAGAGAAATATAAACTTGTAATTAAAGAAGTATGGGTAAAATATGAAAAATGGTATTTTGTTTCTCTAGTGACCTAAGCTGATGAAGGGAATGCTGGATACTCAAAATTCATTTTCAATCCTTCTTTTCATAAGTTTTCATCATTAAAATGTAATACAAAAGATGCTTACTATGCATCTAGTATTTATTTTTAAATAATGTACCTCATCTGAAGATCTCTGTATTCAAACAATAACTGAATATTCTTTGCATGTCAAAGAAAGTTTTAACATGGTTAACAAACAGACACTTAATATATGCTACTGCATGCTGA